>WOGO01000223.1:0-27142 GCA_015342085.1 Leptinotarsa defecta
TAATATGTCTCAATGACGCTCGAGTAAATCTCCATTTCACATTGTGGGCTCCCCTGCTATTATAAATGAGTTAGTTTTGAGCTGGGTTTCCAACTGGTTGCCTTGCAGTGGAAGCTGCTGTAAAATACAGAGGACAAATTTCGTTCTGCGGTCGATGCTGAAGCATGCCTTCGCAACTGATCGCTTTGGGAAGCAACATCTATCCCTAATATTTGGGGATTGAGTTTTCTGTCGATCTCATAGATGGCATCTTCGTAAGAGGAGATGGAAATAATAGAATATCCAAATTGGTAAACAGCTCCCTACATGAGTCATCATATTTTTTGAAACACATTGTTCTCACTCTCTTTTCTTGAGCTATTAGTAATTCGTTTATTCTTGTACAGTTACCAAAGTTGATCAGACAATAACCGAATGAAGATTGAATATAAGCATAGTAATAGCTCTTCAATATATTCAAAGAAACAAAATTACGGAGATAACGAATTACAAAACAATGTTTCGACATTTCACTCAAATATAATCAATCTGCTTGTTTGTTGCAAGAGAGTTGAGAATTAATGTTCAAACCTAAAAATTTCACAGATGAGGTTTGTTGTATTGACTTGCCATTTATTCAGACCAAAATACTGCGATCATTCTCACATAGGGAAAAGACGATTGTATTACTTTTTGAGCTGTTCAGAATGAGACCATTTTGAGAACAATATTTTTACATATTAGCAACTGCTTGATTGGCCTGACTCGACAGAGTGAACGAAGGATCGTCGGTAAATTGCACTGCACAATGTTGACGATTACTGTTGTCGAGATCATGTACAAATAAAAGAAAGAGAATAGGTCCTAGAACGCTACCCTGGGTAATACCGGTGGGAACGACACAGGTTCTAGAGTGGAAGGTCCTTGTGGAAGGTCTCAACCAATCCAGAGATGAGTCACGAATTCCTAGACAAAACAGCTTGCTCAAAAGTAAATCGTGATCAACAGTGTCGAAAGCTTGTGACAAGTCGAATAGAATACTTATCGTTTTTTCACCTCTATCGAGATGAAAAATGACTTCATTGACTAAATTCATCGTGCTTGAGCGAACTTGGCGTGCATTTTTGGTCTTGGTTGTCCTGGGCTCTTCCATTGAAACGATTGGACTTTGCTTTCGATGTCATAACCATTCACCCATGATTCGTTACCAGTTATGACTCTTTTGAGCAATTTCTGAGCGATTCTGATGCGGAAATTCGATGCAGCACTTCTGGAAATTGCTGAATTTTGTCCAAATTTGTGATTCAACGATTCTTCATAACCGATTTCTTCACTTTCTCAACATTTTTATTGTTTGCTGATGTGCTGGGGCATCCAGGGCGAGCGTCGTCATTCACGTCTTCTCGACCTTCTGTGACAAGCTTGTACCACTTGGAAACTTTTTTCTGACTAAGAGTGCAATCACCGTATGCCACTGTCAATATTTCAAGTGTTTTGAGCACTGAATTGAATTTTCACATAAAATTTGATGCAAATCATTTGATTAATTTTTTTTGGTAGCAGAAAACTTCTGAACACGAAAAACTCTCCTAACTTGTATGCCTCTCACCAACAAACTGAACATAGCTGAAACTGTGAACGTATATTCATGACAGATGTACCAACAGAAAAATAATGAAATCGCTAATTGAATATTCGTAACCTGCAAAATTTAAACATTCACCTTATTTTTTGAACAAACCACTATATCACAAATTTATTCCAAAACGGTTTTCAACTTTCGATAAAATAAAAATGATGAAGATAAAGTCAACCAGTTTTAATAATTATTCAAATGAACGTGAACTTTAATTTATTATACATATATTAAAAGTCACTTGGAAATCTGTATGCATTCGTGTAGCATTTTAGAAATACAAGTAGGTATCGAAAACCCGCAAAAACATACCTAACAGTATGAAATTGGAGCGATGTGAAATCGAAAATAAAATTGTTCCTCCTGATGGAGGATGGGGATATGCTGTGACTGTCAGGGCCGTCACCATGGGGGGATGAGGGAAGCCTCCCCCCTGCTTTTTCGACTTGGGAATAAGTTGGGAAATTTTGGGCCGTGAAGATAGAAAAAAATAATAGTAAAAAAATGAATGAAAATTAAAAAAATAAAAATGAGAGAAAAGAAAGGAAGAAGTAATAAGAAAAGGGAAAAAAGCAGGAGAAGGTTGGGATTTCCCAACATGCATAACTTGGAGATCCCATACTTTGAAATTCTGAGTTGTTTGAAAACTTCAAAAAAGTTCAATTTCTCCCAAGTAAGAGAATAGTCCTGAACAGTCCACAAATTTTGAAGTGACAATTTTACAAAATTTTCAACTTTTCGCTGTTTTTTCGACTTGAAAAAGTTGGGAAATTTCGGGCCATTAAGATAGAAAAATACTAGTAGAAAACAATGAGCACAATATTATTTAAGTGTTGTTTCCTTTCATTCGTATTGAATATTTCTATATTCATTCATTATATTTCATATATTCATTATTATTTTTATAATTACCAAAATTTATTTCTATTTGTGCATACCCTAACGGGCATTCAGCCAATCTTTGGATAGCTAAGTTAGAAAATGGATATATTATAATAGTAACTAATCACCCGGCTTTCATTTTATCGAAAGTTGGGAAATTTTGCTGGTGGGATTGGTATTTCTTTTCGCTACGGCCTTGGTTGCCTTTCATAATGAAACAAACAATTGATGGATAAAAAGTTAACAATGGTCATAAATATTCAGTGACAGTAAACACTACTTAATTACATTATTTTTAATTGAGCCGCTGTCTTATGGTGTTATCAAGAGTTGTGTATCCCTATAATTGTGAATGTTACATCCATTTTATAATTGTTGAACGTGTACCTCCTGGAAAAATAATATGGCAATTGTTATTCTCATTGTTTGATAATGTATTAGACTAGCCACGATAGAACTATGTTGAACAATGAATTGAGAAATATTTCTTCATGAAGCTCTGGACGGGGGGTTCAGAAAGTAGAATAGAGATAGGCACTTCGATGATTCCTTTGTAAAAATAGTTTCTTATGGAATAACGACGTAATTCAATACTTTTGAAACAATAGTTCACTTGAGAGCCAGTAACACTCAAGACCAAATTAATGAAAATCACTGGGTGGCTGTAGCTTTCTTGATCGCTATTATCGTATTGGTGTATGTTCCTCAACTGATTCTCTTGACGTTTCTATCCGAAGGAACTGAGGAAACTAGTTGAGATTATCTGCTAGATGTCACATACCTAAAAGCCAATCCAGAAATTTACGCAGTCACCGTATGGTCTTCATTGGGATCTTCTGATGACAAACTCAGTGTTGAGTGAATTATTGATACATGTTTGGAAGCAATCTGAGCCGCGCAGGGTCTGGCTTCACAGATCTGCTAAGTGGGAAGATCTTCAAAAACATTTCTAAAATTTTTTTTGGCAAGATATTTGTTTCAGCTCTAATGATCTATCAACTTCTCCTTTCAAAGTCAAGTGAGTTATTCTATCATCCTGCTAATGCTCGCAACAGCTGCAAACGTAGAATCAATGAAAAGAACTCCAGAATCAGAGAATTAGGGATAAACTGCTTGCCCATCCTAGCGGTTTTAGATCCTTTCGGTCGGTAGCTAAAACTGTAAATCAAAAATTTACAAAATCCACAATTCCACCACTCACATGAGCGAAGGATTCAATTGCAACAACAACCATAGAAAAACCAAATCTACCAGCTGAACAATTTGCCTTTTAGTCCACAGTCGATATTCTGGGAAAGACACAACAGCTGGATATCAACAAGGGGTCCTGATGGAGTGTCCGCCATCGTACTCAAAAAGTGCGCCAATGGACTTGCACCAGTATTTAACAGACTCTTCAACCTGTCTCACAAGAAAGGGGCTTTTACTTCTTGTTGGAAGGTTGCTCGCGTTCAGCCTATTCCCAAAAAGGGGGAAAAGTTTTCCAAATAACTATAGACCATGAATATTACTGGAGTTTTTTCCCAATACCAAATCGTTATTTTTAACACCTCGACACGTGTTTCAATCACCAAGTGATCATCTTCAAAGAGGAAGATTAAAACGGATCAGTTTTAATCTTCTTCTTTCAATTATAAAGTTGGGAATCATAGACAGAACTACCATCCATCTGTATTTTGGATAATAGCCTTTCTATCGCAGTTTCATTTGAGAATCCTCATCTCGCTATTCAACATATCCAGAAAAATTGGTCCATTGAGCTGCGTAAAAAAAATCATATACTGTTTCATTTGAAATTTCAAATCAAACAATGAGTTTTCCACTCCTATGATTTTTGCAGATAATCAGTAAACAGTTTCTGTTGCCCAATACATTCAATTTTGTTTGGAAATTACACTGTGTGTCTCAGATGTGGTCTAATCGACGAAAATGTATAAAACACTTCTGTCATTCAAAAGTATAACCTCTGCGGACATCAAACTGTATTGTTTCATTTTCATTCAATGCTCCACTTTTCATGTCACTCCAATCATATTTTTACTTCATTTTCGTTCAAATTTATTGTTCTTGCAACGTTCCTCACACATCAATTTGAATCGATTCGAAAACAATCATCAGGATATTGATTCGACGTATAGTTTGGCGCTGGTGTCTCTGGTTGAAAATTTGGGGAACGAGTCAACCGCTAATTGTCTCCAAATAGTCGAATAAGTTTCAATTCACCTTCAAAGTCCATTCATTTCGAATTGAATACTAACATTTATTGATAGCTGGATAAACAGTGGTTAATTTTTGAATAGATTGAAGCATAACGTAATATCAAAATGTTCACACTGTGGACTTCACTGAAACTATTTTACAATTTACCAAAGAAAAACATAAGTTCTACATGAATTGAAAAAAATTACTTTGTGCGGTGAACCAACTTATCTGAATTTGGTTGAAAACTGATTTCCATTAATCAAAAAATGGGGGTGAAATCATGAAGATAGGGGCACACTTGGTACAACAAACTCAACTTTATTGATCATAATATTCGTTTGTTTGAATATTTATTGATTGATACTCGTGTAGTCACTAGAATAGAGAATTCTATATTGGATATGCTTATTTGAAGAAAAATGTTTACATCCAGAGAGTTGAAGTTCATTACTATTTTTCCCACATTGTTTACGTTTCAGCAAACTTTCTGTAGAACAATAGAATAGTGTTTCACAACCACCATGAATTACATCGAACTTTCCTGGGGGTGAATGAGATAATCCGTAGTGTCTTTAATACTTTCTGTGAGGTAGCAGCGAGTGGACATCAGTAATTCCTAGCTGAACGAGGAGATTAACTACTACTGCACTCCACTCATTTAATTCATTTTATGAACTCGTCATGCACGAAATCGGGGCTAAAAGCGGCCCTAACGTATACCCCGAGTAATCCATGTTGCCGCAACGGTGGCTGTTTTGGGGTCCGACCGAAGCGACATTTGTCACACGAAAAGCCTTAGCTATATCGGACTTTGTAACATTATACTACAAAATTTTTGTTTCAGTAGGGGTAGGAGAAAAGAGTTGACCTAATTTTTTATCATTTAATATACACTGGAATCCTTACAATATTCCGAAAACAATTTTCTGTAGGAGTTGTCTCAAGGTGATAATAGAATTGGCCATGTACAACTGAGAATTTTCCTCTTCGCAATAAGATATATAATAACAATATGTACTATACAGAAGGTTACGTTAGTTCAGGTCCAAGGTGAGTGGTTCTATTCGACCCTACACCGCAACCCCCACGGGTTATTGTGGCTCACACCTATTCACACTCAATCAAATAAACCCAGCTTCAAATGACAGTGACCTGTAAGAAAGCCTGTTAGAAACCGTAGTTAATCACTACTGTAGTCCAACAACTGTTTGGTATCAAGCTTCGAATGGTGATTGAACGCCTTGAAGTGAGCCAATCCTGGAAGTTTCTGCCAGAAGTCCATAAATCTTCTTGCCATCCAGGTATTCAATCTTTGTTTGACAAAGCCTGAAGCGATGCTAATGACAGCTTCTGGTCCGATGAAACTGCTTACAGCACACTCCTTCGTAAGTTAGTTAGCAGCCTCATTGCCTTCCAGGCCAGTATGGCCAGGAATCCAGACCAGGGACAATCTGTTGAGTCTTTCTATTGAGGAGACTCGTTTTTGTTAATTTGCTACCAATTCAGACGTTGCTTCGTAGGAGCCAAGAGCTTTCGACGCCGCTCAACTATCCAAGAATATTTTTATTGATTTTTGTATGATGTTGGATTCTTTCAATCACTCCGCACACAATTCAATAGCGTAAATTTCTTCTTGAAATACAGTCGCATAGGTTCCTATCCAGGTTGACATCTCTGTCCTGAGCCTACGACTGTAAACACCTGCACCCAAACCGGAAGGTGTTTTTGATCTATCTGTGAACCACCAACTTTCTGCTCTCGATATTTCCTTCTCCTGGAGGAACCAGTCCTCTCAACACGGAAACTGTACTTTATAAGGCAGTTCGTAGTTGATACTTGGAGGCATGAAGTCAGGTCATTTCCAGAATGCTGTGACTTTCAGTGTCACTTTCAGTGTTACACTCTGCATTAAATTGATTTGTGCAGAAAAATGTGGAGAGGAGGTAGATCTAGAAGGATCTCCATGATGGCTGACGGTGTGGCACTGATGGCACCACTGATGGCCAGACAAACTTACAGAAAACTTCATGGATGAATCAAATCAGAGTCAGAACTCACTTCATTTAGTCACTGGATGAGTGGTAGAGTAACTGGTAGAGTATTTACTCAAACCACAAAAGTCGAAAGATCTAACATTGGAAGTTTGTTTAGTATCACTCGGGCAATAAGTTTGATTATTTTTTGTGGAACATGCGAGTTTATAGAAATCAAAAACACATTGAAACGTTTCAAATTTCGCGGACTACGTACATTCGATGGGCATTTTTTCATGTTTTGAGTTGGTACTTGTGTTTCAAATATATGTTCACACTTTCAATTATTTAGCATATTCCGTTTATTAATGAGAGGCATGAAGTCAGAAGTGTTTTACGTGTTCGGCGACTTTCTGCAGTTGAAAAAACGATTAAAAGAATCCGCATCAACCTTATGATTACTAGCGGCGGAAAAGATATTTACAAGCAGTAACTATATTGATTACAACATTTTATTTTGTTAGATAAGTTCAGAGCACTTGAATAATTCAAAATCTTGCTAGCACTAAAATAACTCAAGGTTTCCTGCGAGCCCTTCGATATTTTGCATATTTCCCTTTATTCGCGTCTCCTAATGTTCATATAATCTGACCCCCAAGCAATATTATGTGCACTGAAGTCTCCAACGATAACTCGTGGTGACGGGATTTGGTCTAACAGAGTTTCCAGATCTTGCTCATCTATAACAATGTTCGGTGGAAGGTAAATGTTGCATATAGAAATTTTTTCTGGTGCTCGAATTGTAACCGCTGTTGCTTCCAAATTTGTTTTTAGATCGATTTTATTGACTGTTTTGTTTGATTGGATATAAATAGACGTTCCGCCACTCGCTCTTCTATCTGTATTACGATTATGAAAAAAACCTTTGTAATTTTTCAAGTTGTGGGTATTATAATTAGGAAAATGTGTTTCTTGTAAACAGAGAACGTCTGGTGAATATTCTGATAATGATATTTGAAGGATAACCAAATGAATATAAAATCCATTCAACTTCCATTGTAGGAGTTTATTGAAAGTTATAGAAAAAAAAAAAAATTTCACAGCGATATCAGCAAAGTTTTTCTGATGAGTCATTCTGTGGCTCATATCTATCCGATTCTATCTGTTTTTGTAGTTTTTCCTCAGTTTCTATCTTTGATATATGGATGTATTTCCAGTAACATGTCAACCAATGCTTGAGGGTGGTCGGTATAATCCATGGCAATGCTCAACACATCTTTTGATCCGTGTGCATTTTCGAATACATCTTTTAAATGTTCTGAGTCGATGGTAAAAGTTTTTTCTTGCTGTTCCATATATTCCTTCATGGACTGCATTATTTCTGGTTTGATTGAATTATTTGTTTTGCCGTTTTTAGGTTTTTCGGCAGTTATTTTATGAACTTTTGGTCATCTGATGTTGGTGTTAGAATTTCTCAGACGCCACGTTTCCCAGTTTGTCGATCATCTTGCTGGGTGGGTTCAACTGTGCCTTCACTAACTTGAATTTGTTCAGTAAAATCTGTTTGCTTCGGGTTGTTAGATGATTTTTGATCTCTAGATGTGGAATTATGTATGGCGGAGATATTGAGCGATACAGTGGGAATCTGGGTAGGACATTTGGAGGCAATATGACCGGAAAATTTACATTTGAAGCAGGTCTGGCTATCACGAGAAAGAAAAACACGATAAGAAACATCATCGTGAAAAATTTCGATTGATTCTGGGATATCAGAATGTTCTGGTGGTGTAATATACACTTGTCGTATTATTCCGTTGCTGGGTCCCTTGCTCCGATTCTTAAAAATGTTACCGGTGACATTAGAGTCAAACTTATTTTCTTAAGTTCAGCAATGAGAATATCATGTGGAATTGTAGGACTGATATTGGAATTGACCAATCGGTTTGAAGGATATATTAGTCTACGGGCTCTAATAATATCTCCGCTTATGTTGATACATCCGTGTTCCTTGAGAAATCTATCGACTATGTTGTTGCTAGACAGGTAAATGCAAATTCTATTGTTGAAAATTCTAGATGAGATTTTTTGAATGAACGAAAGGTCCCAACAAAAGAAGGTATTCTTGTAGTTTGATATTATCGATGGCATTAAAACGAAAGCTTGGTTCTTTGGAGAGAAATTATTAGGTGATGGTTTACTCACTGCCGATGAGTATGAATGAACATTGGAATTCATGTTAGTTGGCGAGTTTTCTGGAGTGGTAGAGTTGTAAGGTGGAAGTTCGTGGATGCATATGAAATGTTGATAGTGACATATAATGATTTTACTCTGAGTCAGAAAAGTGTTCACAAGTAGTGCAAGTTTTTCACAGGAGGTCGAGGAAATGTGAATGACGACGCTCGGTTTGGACGTCCCAGCACAACAACAACCAAAAAACCCTCATTAATGGCGATACAAGTTCGCTCAAGAGGGCCATAGCTGGTGTTATATGTTTATGACATCGAAAACATAGTCCAATCATCCCAATGAAAGAGTCCAGAAGACCAAAAAAAGTACGTCAAGTTCAATCAAATGACCAGGTTTTGCTCACTTTTTTCTTCTATCATCGTAGCATAGTCCATAATTGTGGAAAAACAATTCATGACTTTTGCATCAAAAACAATACCGTTATCATTCCTCAGCCGCCGTATTCAGCAGATTCGGTCTCCTGCGACTTTTCCCTGTTCCAAGATTGAAGGGACCCATGAAAGGACGGCTTTCCGCAATGAGTGAGGAGATAAAATCCGAATTGCTTGAAGAGCTCAAGGACATGCTGAAACGTCCACATCAGAACTGCTTTGAGGATTAGAAGGAACGCTGACACAAGTGTATTGAATCTGATGGGAACAGATTGATACAGTTCAATGTATGATTTTCACTATGAAGAGTTTTTACAAAATCACGACACGTATTTCGCTTTACAATAGCTTTCCCAAGCGTAAACGTACGCTTGAGAAACACGTGTCGTGGTTTTCGGAAAACCCTTCATAGTGAAAATCATACAATGACCTGTATTAATCAGTTTTAATATAGATTTTCATCAAGTATCGGCCAATTCTATTCAATGCTGTGGACTGCTTTGATATTTATTATTCCTTGCAAGAAATTTCAGATAAATACGAAATAGTTTGAATGGAAATATTGAATTTGTCCATTCGGCATCATATTCCGAAAACCTCTCAGTTCGTGAAGAATTTCAAGAATTTTGTTGTTGTCACACAACGAGAGGATATTTATTATAGTGACTATTCTCCGTATTGAAAAATATTCAGGACACGATACGATACCCATTGATAGATAGGTAACTAGATAGATTTTATTGAAGTTTTCGAATCGAACATATGAAAACATAAGTCAGTAAGGTATAAATATATAACTAAAATACAACAAAAGGTAACAGAAGATTATCACAAGTTATAAATTTGTAGGAGTACATTTTAGTATAACTCAATATTGGAAAAAAAGAGAGAAAGAAAATAAGATGTATCACAGTCATAGACGCATTTGTCTAAAATATATAGATATCAAGATATAATGAAAATGAAAATATACTCTCACATATATCATGTCTATATTTGTTAGGAGTATGAAAATTTTGATGTCTGGTACTAATATCTATCCTTCTTCTGTTTTCTGCAATCGTCATGAAGTTGCCATAATAAATTCTTGCATCGAATACGGTTACATGTTACACAACAAATCGAAAACTGGAATTTTGGAAGTATGTAGTCTGCCTTCTTCTTTGATTGTCATTAGTAAATGATTGTATAGTTTGTTGGCCATATAGCGTGGACCTCCTTCTGTATTTCTTAGTCTATGTTTAGGAAGAACGAGGTTTGAATTGTTCCTAGTATAGTACTCATGAATGTTTTTGTGAATAATGAATTTTTCTTTGTTGTCGTAAACGAAAATATAACACATAAATATAGATCCCATATAAAGTAAGTAATTTATTACTTCTGATAATTCCGCAACAGGAGTCTGTTGAGTTCTTGTTTAGCATATTCTTCATTATACGTTTTTGCATAGTGAAAATGCGTTCCAAGTTAGTGCTTCCACCCCATAACTCCGTATTTGAGGAAAGGATATACGGTTCCACAGTATGCTGTTTTTAGTGCAGCAGTATTCAATTGACTTCTCAAAATTCTAATTGCATAACATTTGCTGCTAGTTTTTTTTGCAAGATGCTCAGCATGTAAGTCAAAGTTTGATTTGTCATCTAGATAGACCTCTAACATTTTTGTACATGATGAAAAATTCAACTTTTCAGGGCCCATGTTCACATACTCTGAAATAACGATGAAACTATTAACTGTTCTGGAAACTATACATTAAGTTTTGGCTGCATTTAAAAGAAGTTAATTTTGGATGAAATATGTTGGGGATGTAGAAACAACATTCAGTACCTCACTTTCCAAATTCATATGGCAATCAAGAGGTATAACAAGATTGGAATCATCAGCATAACTGACCAGTTTGTTGGTAGTATTTTTAAAAATTTCCGAGAAATCGTTTGTGTAAATGATAAACAACAAAGGACCTAGCACACTTCCTTGTGGAACAACTTTATGAATATCAGCTATGTCAGAGTAAAAAACTTCTGTTTGATGTTTAATGCAAACTTTTTGTTTTCTGTTGATAAGATACGATTTCATGAGATCTGAAGCTTTGCCCCTGATACCATGATGACACAACTGTTGTAATAAAACAGAATGGTTCACACAGTAAAAAGCTTTACTTAGGTCCAGAAAAACACCACAAGCCATAGAGTCTTGTTCTAGTACAAAATAAGTTTCATCTATAAAATCAAACAATGCTGTTTCTGTATTTTTTTCTTTGAGAAAACCGTGTTGGAAATCATTGAACAAATTATAGGCATTGAAGAAATTATTAATTGTAGTAGATATGATCACTTCGAATAACTTAGAAAAAGCTGTCAACAGATTGGCCTATAATTACCCATATCGTTCTGTTCTTCCTATTTATGAAGTGGTAACACTATTACCAACTTCATTTGATCTGGAAATATTCCTGTCTCTAAACAAATTTCGAGAATATGACAGGGTTGTAGAGTAATTGAAACATCCAGTGAATAAGAAAGCAAGATGTCTTTGGAGAACTTTCAGATATATATGAACAATACAACTAAGTCATTCTTTCATTTGAAAAATATTCGTGATACAAGGCTTCAATACAAATATTGGTGCATGTAATAATTTGTCATAAAAACAACCCCAGACAAATCTGATCTCTAGAAACGGCGAATTCAATTAATCCGAACCTTCTAACACCGACAAATTAATCAGTGTTTCCGGATAACTTCTGACCCCACATCTAAAGTGATTACATACCATCTTGGAGTTAAGAAGATACAAAAGTTTGGCGGTGAACCGATCTGAATACAAAGTATCGCATTTGTGCTCGCCTGGTTTCCAAAACCTGGGTCATCTCGAATTCTGCCCGTGTCTTACGGTAAAAGGGCCAGAGTTAGTTTTGTTAAAGACATCTGGAGCAGGGTCGTACTGCTTTTAACGGGAATGTTACCGAGAAAATAGTTTAATATTGATATATATATATATATATATGTTTGTTAAAACGCCATTGATCATAAACTGTCTTCATTTTTGCGTTCAATAGAGGAATATAAAACATCAAGCATAAAAACGCATACCATCGATTATACACAGGACCGTACCAACTCAATATATGACATTCCCCTTGTTGAACAAATTTCCCTAAACAAAATATAATGAGCTAAATAGTTCCAAAACTAATATAATTATACATATGTGATGAGCTGCTGGTATATTGAATGAACGTAATGAATATGAACAAGCAATAATAAATGAACTAACATAAATGAACATGATGAGGTAATACAATAATACCGTAGCTATTATACGATTAATGCAGCCTACGTGGAATTTTCTACCACTTCTTGCAATATCTTCATTGCTTTCATTCGTATTTTGTATTAGCTCATGAGCGATTGAATCATCATTATCAGATTCAGTTGAGATTTCAGTATCATTGGAATCCTCAACTGTAATATCACAGTTGGGATGAATAGGATATGTTTATGTCTTGATAATTTCCAGTCAATAAACTATCATTATCAAACTTAACATTGTAAGATCATGATCTAATTTCTGATACAACACCTTTTTTCCATTTTTTGTCGTCTAGTCTCCTTTCAACTGAAAGTTTCCTTATTTTTGAAAATATGCCTATTAGGTTTGGTTTTTCTATTGTAAAATTGCTTCTGTTGAGTTTGTCGTCTGTTCAGAGTTTGTTGATTTCATAAAAAACATCAAGTACAAAAACGCATACCATTGATATTATACTCAGGACCGTACTTAATGTACATATGAAAATATACAGATTTAGCTGTAGTTGTTCTCAAACAATAACTGGGTTTTCAAATGTTGAAAAGTAACAACACACTGGTACCGAAATGTTCAAATGGGCTAGAAGATATCAATGTTGAAAATATGAAAATATAAGGTGATCAAACCCTTGGCCACAGTGTAAACCAATTTTCAAATTTTCGATGGAACTGAGAGTCTGTTGATTTCGCAATCGAATGTTTTTTTATATCACTGACTAATTTTTGAAACATTGTGTTTTCGCTTTTATCGTATAACCTGTGGAATATCCTGATACAGAATGAAGAGGTAAATAATTTGAAGTAATAAAGAAGATACTTGAGATGACATATGATATCAAAAGTAAACTAAGCTTCCAGTCTGGCAGCAGTATAAAATTCTGAAATGAGAATTAGGGAAATAAGCGGAGATTTAGAGACTTTGAAATCTTCAGTTGCCAGTCTGAAATCTAAATTTCACCCTCACCAATTGCACCAGCGGAGTTATTCTGCTGATTTGTTGGACCTGCTGAAAGCCATTATTTGGACGACATAGGATATACTACTTTTGTAGCTTTTCAGTAAAATAATATTACTGAAGTTGGTAGAAACAATTTTGTCGAAAGTAGATGATAGAATAATAGAAAAGAAACGATTTCTGAGAAACATTATGTTCACCGACGGAGACAGCAAGTTTTATCCCGTCGGTGTTTATATACCCTGCGGTTCATCATCGTATTGACCTGCTATCCATTTTGGACGCCTAATCAATTCCCCTAAATTTTTGAGGATATTATACAATATTTATTTCCAAAATCATAATAATTGGAGAAAACAGCAACCGGCTACATCCATTATTATTTTGTTTGAAGGTGATTGACAATGTTTCATGATGAATTTCATCAGTTCGGACTTCCATCGTCTAATATTATGTAAAACGATTTGGATTCCCTGAAAGAAACTATACAAATGAAAATAAATAAAATTACTGAAAATAGCAATTATATTAGGTGAAAAAAACTCTGAAAAGAAATCACAGCAAAATAGTGAAAAGTATAACAATTGAACAAACAATAGAAAATCAAAATTAAGAGGTTCCAAGCGAAGTTACTTCACGACGTTTCGATTGTTAGTATCCACAATCGTCTTCGGGTGATGACTATTTATATTCGAGTACTTTCACTCATTACCTCTTTCCGCTTCACCGGTTCCTTTCTGTGAATGATCCCAGCTTTGGACCACTCGATGTTGAGTTGATGGGTCCAAACATGCTCTGCTATTTCAGATTTGCTGGTTTCCGTAGCTTGTACGTTGTGAGAAAATCTCTCATGGAAATATCAAAGGTTTAAGGAATCGTATAATAACACATTTCAGGTATCTGATGATGTCTCAGCTTGAAGTCTTGGATATCGTCGACGAAAATACCTCCGTAGATATTTCAAAATCCTTTCACTTTCCGGATTCTGTTTTGCTGCCATTAGTTTTGAATTTCTTGTAGTGGAGCAGACAAAAACGCGTAGATTATTGTTTTCTGTTCGTCTGTTAATTTGTTCAGAATGTCCTTCATATCATATATTTTGAAGGCTAAGTTTTATGGAGCGCATGTTTCTTGGTTTTAACTGCAATTTCGTTTCCGGCCTTGACTCAGTTTTTTAGGTAGGTAGGTAACCGAGTATGCTGGCCTGCAAATTTTTGACAAATTGTGAGTGCCAACATATTTGACTAGTGGCGCTGCGCTGCTACTATGGTGTTGACCTCACAGGAAGCCAAACTCATGTTCCCACCTGATATCTCGTTTCGTAGGTGTGTGAATGTCTTCTTTGTTTTTCTTGATATTGTTCGATAGCCCTCGATGACACCGTATCATTGTCCCTGTAAGTCGTCCTTAGCCTGCTTGAAAAATCAAGTTACATTCAGGAAACCCTCAAAATTTCAATTATATAATAGTCCTATACGATAATTATTTTTTGAATACTTTAGACCCCGCAAATATTGTAATCGTTCAGACTACATATGATAGGTACACAAACGACAGTTCACATATTTGATGTCGTGACAATTCATTTAATCAGTTCGTGACCACGTCATCCTATTGCCTTGTTGACTTTGACAAATACCCCGCTTCCGGACTATACTTGAACTGAGAAGCATACAATTTCTTCAATATAACTAAAAAAGGTGAAGAGGCCTTCACAGCTGTTACGAAATCCTTTTGCTGCAAGTTCAGCTCTCACGTTGATATAAAAATTAAATTCAAGTCTCTTCAATTCAACAAATTGCACGTATCATTATAAGATAACAAAACTATTTAACGCTTTCAATCACTTCACAATGATTCTCAAGTGATTGGAGGCAGGAAAATATCAAGCAATCATAGTGTGACCCACTTTCAAGAATGGGTGACTTTCTGTAGATACAGAGATCTATTTCCACTGTTTCATTCTCAATATAACCCAGAAACTAGCACAAATACTTTTCCCATACATCAGATCCTCCCACACACCAGAACTGCATTACTTTTTACGACGCACAATTCATCAACTCCACGAGTATTCAAACTTTCAACAACAGTTTATTTTTTCAGCATCGTTGATGCCAACGTGACTGTCCTGGGAGTAGTTGTGTTGAAAATATTATACATCAGAAATATTTATTTTCACTTATGGAGTATAAGGTCTTCATTAAGCGTATCAACGTTTTCATTCGAAATGGCTGGCATTCTCGTAATCACTCTAAAAACAAATTTCCTTCACCGACAAAAACCTTCCCTACCTCGAAAACTTTCTTACACTTTTTCATTTGCCCCGTTGGAAGTCCGTCCCTGTTCTGATATTTCTTTAAAGATTCTTGAACAGTTTTAATAGAAAGTTTCATCGTCCTCGCTAAGCTATTCGTAAAGTCTCATTAAATGTCTCCTCATTTCTATTAGTTTTGCACTTACGAATGTCCTGTTAACTCGATAACCGTCAAGATATTTTCTAGCTTAGTTGATGTATATTTCTGCAGTATCTCTACAAGACATGCCAAGCCTTACATTCACACTTTTGACGTTTAATGTTGATGGATGATGTTGAAACTGAACAATACATTAGATGGGAGTTGAATTGGAATGAAAGCGAAAAACCTGGTGGAAAGTGAATATAAAAATTGTTTGAAATTGATTCGATTCCAACTGGATCTCTAGAAATCAAAGTGAAATTTAAAGATAAGTTGGAATATGATTGCAATTGATTTTGAAAGTGATGGTGAACGGTTCGTCAATCATGATTGAAGTTGAATGAAAGTAATTAGAATATGAGGGTGGATATGAAAATTATCTCAACCCAAAATTCATACACTGAATAGGATCAGATTTCTAGTATCTATAGTAGTTTGATGAAGAACTGTTTCAAAAAGAGGGTCAGATCTGCCAGTTTATGAAGACGACTTTGTTATCAAGACAAGGACCCGTTATGGAGGGTAACCTCAACTATCCTCTAAAGAACTTTGAACGAAGTACATAGTTGGCTCCAGAGAGAGCAGATGCAACAACAAAACAGTAACAACTTCCTTCAACAGGAAACGAAGCCTGGATGCTCCAACTACATTTTTCTTCAATGATGAGTTTATTTCATTCATAACGAAAGAGTTACGTGTCATCATCGATAACTAGATCAGCTAGAACGTTTACTAATTTTTATATTGCTGATTCTTGCAATGAATCTGAAAACACTTAAAAATTCGAAACAACTGAAGATAGGTACAGGGTTTTGTTTATGAAATATATCTGGCTTTTTGGTTTTCCACTTCTCCATCATCGAACAAAAATTATGAGACACTTTCTCTTGTGTAATTTAATTTGTGTAATTTCCACATGAGAGATCTACATTTTCGATTATATTTTTTATTTCTTCGAATATTTTTTTTATAATTTTCGTCTGTATCTCTCAAAAGGACAGGTCACTAAGAGACATCTCCTTCATATTGGCAGGTGTAGGCCAAAAATCGCCGAACTCACACCTTGAGGTGTCTCATGGTGAACTCCGCGAAGATTTTGGAAGGTGCAGCGACATTACTGTCGTTGCGCGGTTTCTTCAACCTTTTTGTGGTTCCCTCCGTGGAGGTGCACAAATGAAAGTGCTTTTCTGCAGGGGCAGCCGGTTTCTTGGATTTATTCAAGGCGGAGCTTTTGGCGCCCGCTGCAGGAAGTGCGCTTGCTGTTGGAGGTGGAGTGGGGGAGAAGGAGGGTGCACTTATAGTTGCTGCCACTCCTGCCTCCTTCGCTATCTTTCTCCTTTTGGCCTTGGCTCCGCAAATGCGCTTACGTCTTGGCCTTTGTATTATATTACGAGGTGATCTGATATGTCAAGCCTCATTCCGAACGGTAGATTGAGGTGAGCACTTCTGTCCAGCCTCGGGATTAGTTTTTGTTTTTGTTGTTTCTGTTTTTGTGTTTGTTTCATTCATGTGTTTCCACGAGTAGCAAGGGAAGAGTTGGTCACCTCTGATAGAGCCCCGCATCACTAAAGGTAGGCTGATTACAATGAGGTTTCGCCCAGTTTCCCAATGGGATCGTTCGTAACCGCATATCATCCTGCGGCCATTCAGCTGTCGGCACAATTCCTCACACTTTAGCTTGGGAAGGCTGGTCCACGATGGTCCACGATGGCATATTTTGCAAATGCTTTTGGGGAGTTTTAGTTCCCCTCACCCTTCTTATTTCTGCCACTGACCAGGAGTCCGGTGACCCCGTCCGTAAGGCCACATTGGCTTTCCTCTGGTTTTATTCGGGGATCCATATTGTCTTCAACCCTCTTTTATTTTATATCAACGACTTATTGAAAAAAAAAACAAATAATCCAATATATTGCTTTGCTGACGACAGCATATTTGTCTCGTCATTCCATTTGGATTCCAGGACATAGGCTTCGGAGGCACATCTTCACATGTAGCAGGAGGTTGCATATCTTAAAAAGGATCTAGAAGTGATTTCGAATTGAGGTGAAAGTAACCATGTTCTATTCAATGCCACAAAAACCCAGACATCAGTTTTCTCCAAGAAGATAAATGTCTCCGAACCGGATATAATAATTTCAGGTCAAACAATCCTGCTTTCTCCTTTCATGAGTTTGTTAGGGGTTAAAATGGACACCAATTAGTTTTGGCAATATCATGTCGCTGGTATTGCGAAGGTTGCTTTTTGAAAGCTTGGAACACTGTTTCGAAATAAAAAACTACACACTTTAGCAACTTTCGATGCTTTATGAAAATCAGATCAGACCTTCTTTGGAATATTGTTCTCATGTAATGAGCTCTGGCCCCAAACATACCCTGAAGTTGCTATATTCCATCCAGAAAAGAGCCATCCGACTAATTGGAGACCCGAACATCACGTACAACCTTATAGTCTAGAACATCGAAGACAGATTGTAAATTTGTCTCCCTTCCATAAATATTTTCACGGGAAGTATTCAAGTAACTTGGCACATTTGATTTCACCAAGAGCGGTACATATCAGAAATACCAGACGGACTGTGGCTGCTCATCATTTTGAGGTTCAACTCAGTACTTTCTCCTCTCATAAGTTTGTTAGGGGTTAAAATGGACACCAATAAGTTTTGGCAATATCATGTCGCTGGAATTGCGAAGGTTGCTTTTTAAAAGCTTGGAACACTGTTCCGAAATAGAGAACTACACACCTTAGCAACTTTCGATGTTTTATGAAAATCAGATCAGACCTTCTTTGGAATATTGTTCTCATGTAATGAGCTCTGGCCCCAAACATACCCTGAAGTTGCTAGATTCAATCCAGAAAAGAGCCATCCGACTAATTGGAGACACGAACATCACGTACAACCTTATAGTCTAGAACATCGAAGACAGGTTGTAAATTTATCTCCCTTTCATAAATATTTTCACGGAAAGTATTCAAGTAACTTGGCACATTTGATTGCACCAAGAGCGGTACATATCTGAAATACCAGACGGACTGTGGCTGCTCATCATTTTGAGGTTCAACTCAGTACACCTCGAAATTCACTGTTTGAGAACTCTTCCATATGAAGAGCTACGTTTATGTGGAACAAACTTTCTGAGAACGTTTTTTCAGATGGATTTAATCTCCAGCAATTAAAATCCAATGTGAATCGCTACTTTTGAACAGATACCGCTCCGAGAGCGCCTTAATGATTTTTCTGTTGTACTTGTGTTTTTTCCTTAAAAAAAGGAATTCCTGATGTTCCGCTGGCACAAATGGCTAGCTTCTTCAGAGGTTCACACATCCTGCAATAATATCCGATGACTGAATATTACGGTTACGCGTTACGAAACCGTTATATTCAGACATCGCACAATAATCCAGGATGTATAAACCTCTGAAACAGCTAGCCACTCGCCCAGCGAAAAGTCAGGAGAAAATTTAAAAAATTCACGACCTTTGAATTCAAAAAATAGTGACACTAAACTTCATTGTCAGAATTGAAAAAAAGCGAAATGAAAATTCCCAAAATTTTTCTCGATATTGCGGTGTAGTAAGCTTTAACAGTGTTTCACTTTGTTATTTATCCTGATATAGATTTCTTCGAATAAAATTTCGAATCTGATTTTGTGCAAAAATTAGGTATAGAAAATGCTACAGGTAAAAGTATTCATGATTTCAAACTACATAATCATATGCCTATTTGAAAATTTTTGATGAGGCAGTTCATTATCATGCAGTTCAATTGACCAGTGTTTGCCTATTCATTGTCATCATGTATATGATTCATCTACAGAAAGATTTGAATAGTTCATTGGTTTGGAGTGTTCGATGTAAGTTAGATTTTAACCTGAAAAAATGTCAAGTTATGACAATTACCCGCCAAAAGGATCCCATTTGTTTTGAATACAGCATGAACAACGAATCGCTAAGAAGAGTGCATGAATGCAAAGACTTTGAAATAACCTATGATTGCAAATTATCATTTAAGAAACACATTGAATATATAAGAAATACCGCAAATCGAGCTTTAGGATTCATTTTAAGACATATTTCTCTTTTTAGTAACATAGTTTCCATAAAAGTATTCTATTTTACGCTAGTGAGATATAAACTCGACTACGGTTCTGTTATTTGGAATGGAGAATACCAAACAACTTTACAAGAACTGGAAAAAATACAGAATAAATTTCTAAGGTACCTAAGTTATAAAAAATATCATAGTAAACCCGATTACAACAGCATTAGAACAAAACAATTGAGAACTCAATTTGATATACCCTTCTTAGACTCTAGGCAAAAAATGTTTTGCACAAATTTTTATGTATAACATTATTAATAACAATATAAACTCCACAGAATTATTGTCACTAATACCAATTAATGTACCTCCCAGACCTACGCGTACTATCCTTAAGTTCAAAACTCCCTTCGTGACTGTTACTTCCACATCCCCCCTCTTAATCATGCTCCGTCTGGCAAACGACATAAATTGCTTTCAATTTATGTCGTTTGCGGGGAATATGTCTATCGTAAAATTCAGATATTTAGTGCGTAGACATGTTTAGAATTTATCAGTTTAGCAATTAGTTTTTCTGTTATTTTTATTTTATTTTTCTTGTTGTGAGTTGTAACACGTAATGCTCGTTGTTAGATAATAATACATCCTCATATTATATTATATCAATCTATATTATATATAATTAAGTGCTGTATATTCATGTATATTTCTTATAAGTCATCTTTATAATGAGGCTCAGGCCTGTTGGGGTGAAATTAATAAATAAAATAAATATACTCATATACAACTATTTCAGATCCACCACGGATAGCAGTACATATGAATTCTGGATATGACTCATCAATTAAAGAAGGCTCCGACGTTACTTTATGGTGTAAGACGTCTGCAAGTCCTCCGCCTGATAGTTACAGCTGGTATCAAGATGTAAGTAAAATTTTCATTTTGAATTTTCATTGAATTCTCCGAAGTCACTACACATAATAGACTCGTGATGCAGTGTTTGGAACCTTTGGTGTAGTAATGAATATTACTGGAGTTTATTCCCAATATCAAACCTTACTTTTAACACCTCGACACGTGTTGGAATCACCAAGAGATCTTCGAGAGGAAGATTAAACTTCCTTTCGAAAATGTTGGGAGTAAACTCATGTAATATGAATATGTTCTAGAATCTCAAAGATGACAAATAGACAAAATATAATCAGTAGATGCAAATCTTCCACTATTTTGGTTATAGGTTGTTTATAACAGGATTTGAGTAGCAAAGCGGAGATGGTGTTTCAGCCTAATTTTGATCATTCACTGTGATATTTTATCTCATGCAATATCTTGCATGAAACTGATAACCAATCATTGTGATATTTTAAATAATGTATTATGTGTTACATGAATGTTTTTTTATGTATTTTTTTTAAACCTTTTCTAGAGGCTATATCACGCACAACGATCAATCTTGCGATTGTTTCTTCAGTGATGCCATTGTTTATTTATGCAGCTCTCAAGTACTACTGATATAAACTTATGTATTCAATATTGTAATTTTTTGATAAATGAACAGTGTTATTAATCCATACTTATGAATGCGAAAGTCACTCACTTAACACTCATTCATTCATTTCTGTTTTTCCATACTGAGGAGAAAGTTGAAATTCAGTGTATAGGTGCTCCCTAGGTCTCAGGTGGGTATAAGAAAAAGATTTTTAAATATCCTATCTAGGGCGCTCCCCGTGGGGATGGAGGGTGCGCGTTTACATATGAAAACTACCTTTCATTCATGAAGAAAAGAGAATTGAAACTTTCTAGGTTTTTAACCACTTTTATTTCGTAACTAAAGTTACTGCAGTTCCGTACTAAAAACACTTTTTCAAACTTTTTCAAACACTTTTCATCACTCTTTTCACGTACTACCATATGTTCGCAGGCTAAAATTCTGTGTACTTTCGTTTCGATGTGCGATAAAGAAGGATTTTCGGATATTTCAACTGGTGTGCCCCCCTGGGGATAAAAGGGAACCGTTTACATATTTATGAAAATTAATTTTAATCACTGTGGCTGTATGTGGCTTCGTTTTATGTTGTAGATGTACGATAAGAGAATATTTCTGAATATCCTAACCGAAGCTCCAGCCGCAAGGGAAAAATGTGGGTTCGTAATATAAAGTTACCTTTTCATCACTGTTTCTCTATACCGGTATATCTTCGGAGGCTGAAATTCTGTATGTATGTAGGTTCGTTACATGTTGTTTGTGTGCAATGATACAGGATTTTTGTATACTCCAATTGGGGCGCCAGTTGCGGGGAAAAGGCTCGTTTATGAAATGAAGTTACCTATTTATCACTGTTTCTCCGTACCGTTATATTTTTGGAGCCTGATATTTTGTATGTGGATTCACATTATATTGTTGACGTGCAATAAAGAAAGGATTTTTGAATACTCAAACTGGGGTGCCAGCCGCAGGAGAAAAGACGCGTCCATAAAACAAAATTATTTTTTCATCACTGTTTCTCCATGCACTCAAATTGCTGGTGAGTGAATTTATATTTTGTGTCAGCATTGCACCCGTGCGGAGCCGGAGAGGCTCGCTAGTATAACATAATTGCGGTTTTACAGGATTCATAACCTGCAATATTCATTTGGTGCAACGAATTCATTTCGTCCAGTTCTCACATAACTTCTGAACTATTAGATTATTGGACATTCATATTATGTGAATATGGTTTGACAACCTTTTCTATTGAAGTTATGTTTTTTCATTACTAGGTCGGTGATCCTCATGACACGAAACATGCTAGTAGACTTGCTCAGTACGATATGTCTCAATTGAAAAATGATTTGCATCGTATAATGGAATTCAGTGCTATAAGAACAATCATTGAGTCAGTATCTGTTCAATTCACTTATTTATGTTCACTGATATATTTTTTGTGAAAATTAGTCATGTATTACCAAATGAAACTTTTAATTATCATTATATGATTTATTATATATTATTAGATAGGTAATTATCAGTACATTCCCGACTCAATTCTTTCATGGAATGACTTATGCTGAAACAATTTCGCATGGATCGGGCAAATTGTGTTTCTCGAAAGAAACTATAAATGGGCGCTCGTTTCGCAATTTCCACGAATTTTCGCCAAATTGACCTATTAATAATGTACAACTTCATTTTAAATCCAACACTAGCCCGAAGTGAACAAAATACAGTGCAGATCCTTAATCTAGTTTAGCCTGTAGAATGCCAATAAAACGGGTGTGCAGTATGAATAGATGAAACATTGCATAAATTTGTATTCATAGAAGGAGAAGAATAAATATTTCTGAGGACTCATCAAGAAAAACATTGTGCAACAAATGAATGCAACCGACCTTTCATTATCAAATATGATGGAATCACTAATGAAACTGAAAATGTTTGTGAAGAGATTCATCTAGAGTAGGCCACGGGATTGATAATCTTATAATACGTCACAAAGTAGGCATTATACGCTCATTCAACCTCAGAACGAGAAATCTTGGTAAACTTGAAAGAGGTATATTCTTCAGGAGAGAATACTTTTTGGAGAAAAGCTTAATTTCCTGAAGACGTCAACTTGGTTGGTGAAACGCGGGTCGAGAAATGAATTGCATTTGCAGTAATTGGTAAAATTGCTTGTTTTGAAATTATTCTCTGCCATAGGTTCCACTTTCACCTTCTCTCGAAAGGGCATTTTGATTCCTCAGCTATTCACCTAATTCGTTGATATACAATAAACAGAGGGTTGACAATATGGATCCCTGGGGAACACCAGCGTTGATGGTGAAAGTATTCGAGAGATATCCATCGACGGCCACTTGCAGGGAACGTCCTTTCACACACATAAATCTGACAAGACATAGCATTGAAGTTTGGTCAGCAAATCCTCATGCCACACACAGTCAAAAGTCTCAGAAATATCAAGCGCAACAACTCTGACTCTCCATGTTTCTCGATTGCGTTATACCAAATATGGGTGGCATACGATAGGAGGTCCCCTGTTGATCTTTGTTTACGAAAGCCATATTGATCATCGCTTAAGATGTTGAAGCCTCCCAATCATTTGAGGATATGAAAGTTTACGGCTTTTTAATAGTACTGATAGCAAAGCGGCTGATCTATTGTTATTTGGAAGAGTTTTCTTGTCCTTTTTGGAAATAGGCTGAACGCAAGCAATATTTCAACATGAAGAAAAAAACCCTTTCTTGTAACATAGGTTGAAAAGTCTGCAGAATACTGGTGCGAGTTCATTTACGCATGTTTTAAGTACAATGAGGGGCACTTCATCAAGACCAGATGCCTTGTTGATATTGAGCTGTTTCAAAATTCGCCTGACTAGACGCTGTCCTAATGTTGCACATAGTAGGTATACTTTCAGTATGGTTTGACAAATGTACTCATAAGTTTCTATTTGTCCACATAGTAAATCGTAAATGAGGTTAACTAATTCCTGATTCAGTCAAACTGCGTTCACCAACAGCATTAGTTATAGGTATGGTTAGCGAGACTCTAGAAAATATCTCGCCATTTTTGTGTTAGCACCACAGTGTTTTGATGATGGCCTCAGATTCCGTTACTTTTCTACTGAAATCATCTTGAAAAATATGTTGCATCAAGCCACCAGTGGGAGTATGAATTGAAATTGCAGTGACAATGCTTTTGATTCTACCAGTTGATTACATATTTCTTCATGAAGTATATTTAGGGCATCAAGAACTGAAGACTGGTTATATCCTACTGTAACAAGATAGACATCACGTAACAGTTTTGAAAGATAGCCATTCTACATGCTGGGATATTACTTCCTACCACAAACAGTCTTCGCAAGTGCGAAAACTGATTCAACCGACGCGACGTTTCGGAAGTTACTGCTACAGCCAAGTTCAATCTGTGACAGCCATACGATTTGAAAAATTATCGAGCATTATATCATTATATATTATATTATATTTAATTATATTATAATGATGAGTGGTCTGTATTTGTATCCTTGACTGGACTTAGCTTACGCTATTCTACAATTATAGCAATTGATGTTCAGATAATTCAGCTGCACAATGTCATCGATGAAGAGGTTAGTAATCTCTGATCCTGAAGATTCAGTAACTGATGTGTGAGGAACAAAACATGTTACTATCTTCGCGAAATTTGATGATCCAAATGATATTTTCAAATGCCTATTAGGTTAGGGTACAAAAATTCTTCGTAGATGAACAATTTACTTTGTTCCAAAGTTTCAGACTTTATTGATTCCATCGTCAGGGCTCTATAAGAAAATAATTCCGTAAGGAAACAGTATACATATCAATACAAATTGCAAATCGTTATGGTTTTAACTAATCTCATATTTTGTGGAAAGGAAGTAAGAAACCAAGCAGGGAGACAACTGATTCGAATTGCAGGATTTTGTTGATGATTTTTCAAATTAATAAATAATAGAAAGATATCTTAGTACATATATCTGAAAGTATTCGTTATAAACTGTCAAGGAATCCGATTTCAACTACCTATGTATAGTCTATCCATTCCCATTTGGAATGGCAATGAAAATTAGAGTACAATCATAAACACTTCTTACTTATGGCCTCTACATGCCCAGATAGTTAGTAAACGTGCTATCAAATGTAGTTGAGGAATAAAGGCTCGGCTAACTGGACTGACTGAATACTAATTTTTTGCCCGTTTCACTATATTGCTTTATCAGTGCCGTGTGTTCGTGGGGTTAGGTGAGGTTTTGCAAACCGATTTTGGAAAACTTTTTCTAGAGATCGATTTCCCTAACACCAAACTGATATTTTTGCACCCGACGCGCGTTTCGCTAACAAGGTTAGCATCTTCAGGAGAAGCAAATTGATACTGAATCTAGAGACAAGGGTTAGCTGTTTATATAACTGAAGAGTTTTGGTCCGATGTGGACTCAGTTTGTTAAATGATGGTTATCCTAATTGATTTTTTGGTAATTAACTAGTGGAACCACTACCTGCAAATTAATTTGTCAACAATAGATTTAAAAGAGGACAGTTTGGTGTTAGGGTAATTGATTTCTTGAAAAAGTTTTTAACTTTCACACCAAAGGTTCCAATCTCATCGTTTAAACCGATTTTTTGAAAATCTTAGTGTTTTTGGGTACTTTCATCAATATGGCTTTCTGGAGACCTTTTGAAACAAATGATAACATTACGTATGACGAATCTGTGTCAATCGACAGGGATTCGGAATTTGAAAATAAGGACTTACATGTTTGAGTTCAGCGAGTAATTTTAAATATTTATGAATGTTCGAAGAAGAAAAAGTGCTATTGCTTGGAAATGATTTGGTATAAATTACTCGACTATCCCGATTACAATTACAAATCTTGAAAAACTCTACGAGATGTCTTATTGTCTTATGGTTTCAAATATAAAAAATTGAACAATCGGATGATCATAATGGAATCGACACGCATTGTTCAACTCCGACAAGAATATTTGAGGCGAATGAAAATCTACTGGGACTCCAGCAGACATATAATCTACCTCGACGAAACTTGGTTTGACATCCATCATGTTGTCAAATATGGCTGGGTAGACGAAACCAAGTATTGTGCTTTGAACACACCTTCTTCAATTGAAACACGTTTTATAATTTTGTATGCCGGAAATGAAAGTGGTTTCGTGTCTAACGCTTTGCTTCTATCGGCCAAAAATATAAAAGATTCGTCTTCTGATTACCACGAAGATATGACTGCGGTTTTATTCGAAACCTGGTTCAGAGAGCAGCTTTTCCCACATATTCCTCCAAACTCGATTATCGTTATGGATAACGCTTCGTATCATTCTCGGTTGTTGACTCCAATACCAAACAATAACACAAAAAAAGCAGATATTGTTGATTTCATGCGAAATCATGACATGGAAATACCCGAAAAGATTCCAACGAAAAAGGTTTTACTGGCGACCATAAAACAACGTAATTTCAAAAATTAGTATATTATTGATTCAATGTGTGAAACACGTGGTCATATTATCTCACGTTTGCCTCCATACTATTGTGTATTCAATCCAATTGAAATAGTTTGGGCCACAATGAAAGAAT
>WOGO01000224.1:0-27135 GCA_015342085.1 Leptinotarsa defecta
TTCCTTTCCTTTCCTTTCCTTTTCTTTTCTTTTCTTTTCTTTTCTTTCCTTTCCTTTCCTTTCCTTCACTCTGATTGATTTCAGCGTGGTTCTGGCGTTGAATGAACGAGAAACATTTGCAAGACTATCCTTTGTGATGCGTAAATGTCTGTATGATATAATTCAATATTCGGCAGAATTCAATGTGAAGGTTTGTTGCGAGAGATTAATGTTTCCAGATATCATTTTGAAAAATCAATTTTCTCATACAAATCGATACAATCTATTTTGATTCAAATTAAAATACATTTCTCAACAAAAGGTAGCTTCAGGTATTTATATTGAATTGTCTTCATTATTTGCCAAATTTGTAGAAAGGAACGGAAAAAAATCAAATGATCAGGGCAATTTTACCAGAATCTTTGGGGTGTCTGTTTCCGTTTAGTGAATTCTACAACTTTCATCAAGAAACACAGCTTGTTGCAACAAACTGACCCGACTCTTTTGAAAATAGTTGAATCATTTCAGATTACAGTTTGTCTCCTCATGACAAAATGCAGTTATCAATATTAGGTCATGCCTAACTAGGATTTTTTTGTCCTGAATAGGTGATAATGACATTTTTCTAATTTGTATTCTATACTATGTACAATGATTAAACACCGGAAAGAGTACGTAATAAAAATGGATTTTATACATATGCACTGCGCATTCTCGTAATTTCAATTGAAAAATATTACGCATTATTCCTATTTATTCACGATAAACAACGAAACTTATATGGAAGTACCAGGAAAATTAAAATAAAAAAAATGTCATGTGTGCAAGTACGTCAGTAAAACGTTCCGCCATTAAGTGATTATTATTATTTATGAAAATTATAAATTGTTATATTGACTGTCCATAAACATTGCTGGACGTGGCTAGAAAATTAACTAATTATATATTTATTGATATCCTTCACAATTGAGAACTCATTTATTATGATTCATTAGTTTTTCTCGTTTCAATATTATTCGTAATTTTCGAAGAATGAATTCGAAATATATTTCTTGCACATTGATTTTCAGGGAACGTTGATGTCGTCGATATCAAAAAATTGTGATGTTTATTATAAAAGAAAAATATACAGTGCGGTATTCTGAAGTATTTCCTCTTTCGTCAGTTCTGAATGAATCAAGATATCGAGGTGAGATAAAATCTATAAAAGAGTAATACAATACCACATTGGTTTTAGCAAGCTGTTTATCCATTCAAAACTTTGGGGAAATCAGTCTGAAATAACTAATTTCTACAATGATTATTGAATTACACAATTTGGTTTCTTTCTGATTATATACAACGAAAATTCGTAGAGGAAATTTAAACGAATATCATCCGTGGCAACTGGTACCCACATATAATAATTGAAATAGTATTTCTATAAAAAATGACGTCTCATCTCAAAGATAAACTAGAAATTCAAAAAGATTTTACCAAAATGCCTGTATACTATGACTATATTGCATTAGAACGAGGCACGCAGATAACATAAAGACTCAATACTTTTATTTAAAACTATCAGCTGGGTGAGTACCAGCCTTGAGCTTCTCTCCAAATAATCTCTACTTGTCCCCAGTACTTCAAAAAGGCAGGTGGAACCTTTTATGTTTATTTTCACAGATTCAAGTACCCAACAACTTTATCTCAGAACTCTTCGATTAGCTAACTCTTTGAATAACCTTCAAATCTTTAAATATCAGTTTCCGCTTCAAAAATCATAGTCTTGACGTAGGTAGCTATTTGATATTTTCAGCTTGGGCTGTTGAATTGTGTTCAGTGTTACTTGCCTGCAAGAATTCGATTGTCCATATTGTTACACCTAGTTAATTTTTCGTATTATTCCATTATTCTTATAATTTACTTTCAATTCACTACATTGCATCAACTACTATATAGCACTGTAATACTTTTGTTTGAATAAGACTTGCCGGTGTATATATAAATAAAAAATGTTCAAAATTTTCTTCATTCAAATAATGACTAAGCAATCTTTGAACAAAAATGTGCTACATTCTATTGTGTCAATACTATTTATTTTCATAAAAGACAAATGAATTTCTTAATTCTCAAATGAAGAGAATGTGAATAATACGCTTCAGAAATTTCTCGAAAAACGAAAGTCTAAGAAGTTTTGAGGCTATTTATAACAAAATGGAAAAATTGCATAAAGAAGCAGCATTATTTATCCATCATTAATATTTCAGAATTTATAAACAATCTATAGCATCGATGATGGAATCAATATTAGTGAAATGGAAAAAAGATGTGACGGTGGTTAGATACCAAATGAAACCCGATCCTGTCGTTCAGAAATTGATCTCATTATCAGAATCACTTTTTGAAATAGATGATTCATGAGGGATACAATAGTGACTAGAGACAAGAAAATTTGTAGGAAGAGTGACTGAGGAGAAAACAAATCTAAAGAGACATAGGTGAACAAAAGTACGACTTGACTCTTACGGTTTCTGACAAATACAAAAATTTCATCTGAAAAGAGTATAGGGAGAGGAATATTGAATAGTATCAGTAGAAATGGATAAAAAAAGTGAATCAAGGAAGCACGGAAAGTATAATTTAGGTGGAAAGCAGAAGTTTGAAATAGACACGGGTAGCAAAAGAAAACAGATCCTAGAATCAGGTAGATTGAAAGACATTTCCTGGATTGATGTTATGAAACTCCGGAATGAATTGTCAAAATTACTTCCCAATCAGTACCTGAAAGAACTTTCTAAACTTTCTACTGATACCAGAAAAATACTGGATCATATGACTGAGGAATGTTGGAAAAGACATTCTACAAATGATTTCTTTTCAATGGTGGAAACAGTATGAGAATGCTACTTACGTACTTGTAATCAAAGTAGCCCACCAGAAACAGATTCATATATTCATGTAACATATATCGCACCTTCCCCAAAAGCAGGTTTGAAAAGTGATCCCCCACGAAAAGTGCAAGTTAATGTGGAAAGAATTAACAGTTAAATGCTATGTTTTCACACATACTTCCACCCATGGGTGGCGAGTGATTTGGTGTTATTTATATAACAATTATTGCCATTTTCATTACCTACTGATCAACCTAGATCTGTCAGAAGCTAACAACAAAACACATCATTTGAAGTAGAAAACACTGAACTGAAAAAAATCATGCAGTTAGAAAACAAACCACGAAGAAATAATATCATTCTGTTCGGATTTCAGTCTGCTGGTCGCGTTGATTGTCTTGATTATTTGAGATATACTCACAGACACATGGAGACGTGAGCATGTGTCTCAAAACTTCGGATTACTTGGGTGGCTGAACAATCTGAGCATGAATGCTAGTCGCACACTGCATTCTGCTACTAGACTTCATAAGATCATAACTGTTTTTCAGAACCGATAAGCATAATCTTCACTTGAGATTTAAATATCATTTGACTGCATCTAATCATAATACTTTCCTTGTCATGACTCTTTTTCTTATAACACTGCACACTTTTATGATCGGTTACCCATCGAATTGAAATCGTTACTAACGTTTAGTGTCGAGGAGTCTCGCTACAACAGCAAAAATTGTCATTTAATTGAAAAAGAACGTTAGTAAATCTAGTATTTCCTGTTCTACCTCCAGCTCAGGTGGTGGAATCAAATGATAATAATCAGGAAGAGTCATGTTTCAATACTATCCATTTGGTAAAGAATAGAATTATTTTATGCACATTTCCAGATTTTAACGGATGGAGTCATTACAAACGACACCACAGATGTTGAAAATTCGTTTTTAGTAGTTTAATGTGGTAGTACCGTTTAGGTGACCTGTGTTTAGCACTTATACTAATTACCAGGTCCATTTTAAACAGATTTTCCTTTACCTACCTCTGGTAAAGGGTTTTTGTATCATCCTCCTCTAGAGTATCATAAGTTCATGAACTTTCTAGTACATTTCAAATTAACTTTATAGTAAGTTACAAAGACAAAATTAACAAATTACACAGACATGGAGTATATAAACTTGACTGCTCTGACTGTTCTGCATCTTACATTGGTAGAACCTTCATTCGCATTAATGAACATTTAAAAAAACCTGAAAAATTTGGTCACCACATTAAATTTCACATTCATAACTTTAGCCCCAACAGAAATTCCAAAATATTACATAAAATAGATAATAAAAATTTCCTCAGACTGGACTTGTTTGAAGAGCTGGAGATTTCCAAAGAACTTTCCAATAATGATCATTGCTTGAATACTCAAATAAACTTAAACGGAGATTTCCTTCCCCTTCATAAAAGGATTATGACTTGTTAATAAATCAAATTTATTAGTAAAATACTTTATTCTATATTGGCTTCTCCACAAGATAATTATTTCAAATTCATAATGGATCACTCCTCAAGTTGGTACCATTATTTTTAACATGACACTTGACACATCCTATCTCAAGTTGCCCTTCTTTCATATAATACTTTGACTGAACCACATGGCCTTAATCCAAAAATGTATTCTCTTGGCTTTCAGCCTATTTTGTTTTATATAAGTCAAATATTACAAATGTGCCATGTACTCGTTTTGATACTTCCTGTTGCCTGACAAGTGGGTAATCATAAACAGTTTTCCTAAATTTCATAACCTCTAAAAATTTTTTGCAAATGTTAATTTTAACAAGACTTTCTTTTCAATTATAGATCACTTACTTTCAGGTGAGCACTGATGATGATGAAAGTCGATAGCGCTTTGCAATAATTTTATAATTATACACTTTCATACAAAAACCTCTTCGACTCATTCATGAAGAGAATCTAGAATTTCCTACACGTATTCACTTTTATCTAGCGCAATCACTTAAAGCAATCTCTGTGAGAATTACATTATCATCATGAGCTAAAAATTTGTATTACTATATCATATGAAAGCATGATGTAGAAATTGTCAGTTAGTACTATACAAGATGAAACACTTTTTCAACATCACTGAAAACTATTCAAGAGGAAAGTGAAAGAAATAACCTCAGATTACTCATTATTGTACTTTCCGATCTATTTCCAATATGGTACTCTACACATCTCCTTATGGAGTTCCATTTTAATCAAGTATTTGAATCGATCAATTATTAGTTTTTAATGAAACTATTCAAATCTTCGCTGGATCTTCAACTAAAGTCTGAAAAGGATGTAACACCTTTTACGCCAATCTAAAATGTTTGTATGACTTGACTTTGATAAATGATCGAAAACGAACAATGGCTACTTTGCGTTTTCACCTGTTTATAAATGGTCGCATGTGTGGGAGTTACATAGAAGCGATGTATTCTTATTCCATATATTTAGCGATATATTAATAAGATCGTAGAATATCTCTGAATATTGAAACTGTATCACCTGCACGTTTCTAGATGTAATGGATAAACTGACACAGACATTTCCTGAATGAAACGTGTACCTACCTCGTTCTGTAATACCATTAAAATCTAAGAAAGTATGTAAGTGAGCGTGTATATCCTGCCATATTGGTTCAGAACCTATAAAGCTCAATGATTTACCGTCTTTTAGACATTTATTGTAGACTTAAAGTTTTATTTGCAGTTATTTTCCAAAGCAGCAGACAAGAGGATAAAAAAATTGATAGTTTTTTCTGGCCACACAGTTTTACTTTACATTTGCGCAGCAACACAAAAGAGTGATGGGATTGGAAGATATTTTATCATTGTTGTACGTTGTTGATCTGGAAAGTATTCATTCACTACCATTAATAAACAACTAGGTAATGTTTTCTTGTGAAGACACTGAAAAATTTCAGAGTTCCGTCCACCATGGACGTGAAATTCCAATTGGTCGATACAGATGGTACAATTTCTGATAGTATTTATATGAAATTGAAATTTTTTCTTGGATATCCATTCAAACTTGGTGTAAAAAGCACATGCTGAAATACATTTTTATTCTAGCGAAACCATATTCCTCTTTTAACCAATAATTTCACAGGTTTTATATAGTTTTATAGTAATCTTGAAGTGCATTCCTTTGATCATAACTATCTAAAGAGTTGTACAAAAACACTGGATTTCTGTATCTGTTTGAAAAGAAAAAACGTCATATTTTTACTGTTTCAGTAAATCTGAAAATGTTGAATGAAAAATTAAACAATCAAAATTATTCTGTAATGCATACCCACTTGGTTTATTTTGCGGCACACAAGCCAATGTTAATTTATTTATTAAAACTATTTTTGGCCTAATATAACGTCAAAAAACAACAACAAGGTCTCGATACTGAAGGCAAAGTCATTTTCTTTGAATTCAAAATGTTTATTGTAATCAGTGATGACAAGTATGACTTTAACCTCAAAAACGCAAAATATACAAATTCATCACCATAAAGTAAATTTGTTAATTATTGAAGTTATTTTTTCATAGGAAAAATGTTGATTTTTATTCTGAAAAGTGTTCAATGAAATCTGAAAAGGTGAAATGATATGAAGGTGATGTGTTGAATGAATACTTGTGCGTTTTTCTATAGTTTGTATTGTACAAAGAGAAGTCTGAAAAGTTGCAATTTTTGGTGTTTTGGAGGGATGTACCACTGAAAACAAGGACAGCACAAACTTTTCCTTTTGAATTACTGATTTATATGTCAAAATAGGTAAGTACACCCGATTATTTTTGGGAAGGGAGCCAATAGTTCTATATATTGCTTTGCTGACGACAGCACACTTGTTTCGTCATTCCATTTGAATTCCAAGACATCAGCTGCCGATGCACCGGCAGCAGGCTGTTGCATATCTCAGTGAGGATCTATAAGTGGTTTCGAATCGGGGTGAAAGTAACCAGGTTTAATTCTATGCCACAAAAACCCAGACATAGGTTTTCTCCAAAAAGATAAATGTCTTCCGCTTTCTACTTCGATAAATTTCTTGGGGGTTGATATGGACACCAACATGTCTTGGTGCAATCATGTCGCTGGAATTGCAAAGTTTTGATGCTATATAAAGCTCAGAACAGAATTTTTTGGAGTATTGTTCTCATGTATGGAGCTCTGCATACCTTGGAGCTGCTGGATTCCATCCAGAAAAAGCCATCCGCCTGATTGGAGACGCGAACATCACTTGCAACCTTGATAGTCTTGACCATCGAAGAAAGTTTGGAGATTTTTGTCTCTCTTCTATAGATACCTTCACGGGAAGTGTTCAACTGACTTGGCACATTTGATTCCACTAAGAGCAGTACATATCAGAAATACACGACGGACTGTGGCTGCTCATCGTTGAGATTCAACTCAGTACACCTCAAACTTGACTGTTTAAGAACTCTTTCATCTGGAGAACGGTGTTTATGTGGAATAAACTTTCTGAGAACGTTTTTCCAAATGGATTTAGTCTCCAGCGATTCAAATCCAATATGAATCGCTACTTTCGCATAGGCACCGTTCTTAGAGCGTTTTAAGACTTTTCCTGTAGTTCTTCTGTTTTGTCCTTGAAAAATCATCTAAGGAATGTGTCATCCACCAATTTTTGAAAGTGTTGAATTTTCAGGAAGGAAAACAGGACCCAAAGGTGAATTTCTTGTTCAACTTTTGAGAGTTTTGGGTGTGTTTCGCGTGAATAAAACCCTGGAACTGCTTTAGACCCAGTAAGGATTCCTTGTTTATACCTTATTGCATGTAACATAGTTTTATAAGACTACTTATGTCTATCTGAATCTTTTGGCAAGCAAATACCAGATCCTTGCTGAACGGCAAAAGCTGAATCTTATTTTCAATACAATAGATCTTTTTTGAAAGTGATTCAACGTATGCATTTTTTTTGGAAAATAAATTGTTGGCATTTCAAACTTATGTTTCTCCTGAACGACCGGACCCCATTTCGTAAACGAAACAACAGTTGAGAGGAAATGGAAAGTCTTTTTCAGAAAGGTAGTACTCGCTCCTATTCAAATGTAAGTAAAAAAAAGGGTGACATCCCGTTTGAAGGTTTCGCAATGGTACTCAGGTCAAAACTGGCCCTCCTCGCCCAAACAAATTTGACAGGTTTTTAGATTTTTGACAAAAGTTTTCTCCTTGCCTTGCGGTTTTGGATGATCCACTCTGTACGCAAAAATATTCAAAAGATGTAGAATTTGCAACAGTTATATTTATGAGAATTAGTCCTCAGCGAACAATTATTTTCTTGTAATATAATAATTTACTTTGGGGTCGTCGATGCGGTTTCAGCGCGAACACGTAAATGAAATTTGTATATTGAAATTAGAGGTACTTCGAAACATCTTTTCGAAATGGTTTCGGATGAAAATGATTTACGTGCGTTTTTATGCAAGTGCATAAAATTTCGATTCCAAGGATTTTTCAAATGACATTTACGACTGATTTAATGTCGTTTTGAATATGGATAAAAATAAAACGCATACCTACAAAAGTTTTACCAGCTCTCTGGTAGAAATTGTAACCCTTCGATGATGAACCATCGAGTCATTTTGTTTCTGGTGTTTCATTTATTAATTTATTTGGTCTATATTTGTGACACAACGGGTAAAAAACCTAACAAGTGTCCACTCGTTAATAGATTGTGTAATTTGAAAATGCTATTTAAACAGAGACAGACTCTCAATCCTAAATCGATAATATTAGGAGTATGCATTCTATGTATTATATAAATTAATGCATAATAGATAATTCCAATGACAGCTTCACTGTTTCATATTTCACTGAGATCTGCAGCTACTTATGATTTATTCTACATAGTGATTGGAATTCGTGTCATAGTATACTACAAGACTCTTACTATATATATTCTGTTCTATTCTAAACTATATTGGCGAATGATTTTTTTGAAAGGATATACATTTGTCTTTAACGACGTTGAGTTTTTTTAAACTATTAAACGTCTTTCAAATATTTTCAGGTCGTCTGCATATAACAAAAGTTAGAATAACAAAATAACAGACCTTCAGTTCATTTATGGGTATAAGAAACATCAGTGGACCCAGGTGTGAGCCCCGTGGTATCCTTGGGGTAACCACGAAGGGCATTGACCTGAATCCATTGATGCTAAAAAACTGACTATGATTGAATACATAACGTGGCAACCACCTGAGAAGACTGTCCTATACACCAATTCCAGCAATTATCGACATGAGTATATGATGATCGACCTTGTCAAAAGCCTTGCTGAAATCGGTATACAGTGAATAAGTTGTATATTCGCGGGTGTGAATTCGAAAAAAATACTGAATTCGTTTTAGTGGCATGATTAGTGATAAAACCATGTTGATGGTCACAGATTGAGGACTTTCAACTATACTTTCCTGAAAATCGGGACAATATTTGGACCAGAAGAGTTTTCCGAAGCAAGGTTTCAAAGTGTGTGGCATAAACTGACTGCACAGTTTTTGAAATACTCGTATGAAGGATAGCCGTCAATTTGCGCGCCTTTATTGACGTTTAATGAGGTCACACTACCATGACCCTCAAAGTTCAATGCTGAGAGCATCAGCAGAGTGTTTAGTAGGTGACAGGTGCAGATAATAAGTAAGTACCTTGCAGCTATGGGAGGCCATGGAACGCGCCACAGAAGACCTCATGACGAAGGTAGTCGCAGACTGACCTTCGAAAAAATCCTCACTAGATTGAGGAAAACGTACCATGGTCTATCAATCTTTACAAAGAATTTCTGGTCTACTTCATATGTGTGATTGCCTCACCGCGGACCGGATGGAGGTTTTCAGCATTTGGCAAAGTCTCACCATTGACAGCTGAGCTGTAGACCACCCACCAAATGAAGTGATTGGATTCGTTGAGAATCTGGATTTATTTGGCAGAATTTGAATAGGTGTGAGCCACAAAAACCCTTCCGTGTTGAGAGTCGAATATACCTATTCACTTTAGACCTAGCTACCTATTAAGCTAGGCCTCAGAAGTACTCGGCCCAACAAAGAAAACACAAAAATTTTTCTCCTCAAAATAGCCATTAGCTGCCGACATCACTTCTTCATCGTTGGAAAATCTTTGACCACTGACCAATTTTTCAATTTAGGGATCAGAAAATAATCCGAGGGGACGAAATCTGGTGAATAGGTTGCATGGGGTAGCAATGCAAATTTTAATTCGTTAATTTTAGTCATTGCAGTAATGGATTCGTGAGCTGGTGCATTGTCTTGAAGAAACAACACTTTTTCAAAGCCAAATGCGGCCATTTTTGTTTGATTTCTTCACTCAAACATTGAAATAAGTTCGCATTATACTGGCTTTTGATGGATTCATCTTTTTTTTAGACATCTCTCTTTGCAAAGACACCATCTATGGAATCAGCAGAGAAATCTATTTTCGAATATCAAAGGTATACAAGGCTGCTCTAGACAGTCAGTTGCAAAACCAAGCTTCTAATCGATCTCCGAACGAGATTTGTTATACAGTGTGTCCCAGCTAAAACTTGTCACCTCCTAATCTGCGAACTCTTGAAAAAATTTGAAAATCGCTCAGACCCGTCGACTTTTTCGATTTTTATTTCAAGGGGGAACACTCTCACCAAATACATCCTCATTTTGTTGTCAACCCCCTCATCCCCAGCACCCCCTACCACAGAATTGTCAATGGACTACTATACTTGTAATGAATATTACTGGAGTTTTTCCCAACACCAAATCGTTATTTTTAACACCTCGACATGTGTTTCGATCACCAAGTGATCATCTTCAAGAGGAAGATTAAACTGAAAAGTTTGCAAAGCTAATTCTATTTATGCTATACAGGTATACCATACATGTATACCACACTTACAGGTGTACCACACCTTTTGGTGTCTTAGATTAATTTTATAATTTGCCTTATCTATTAATTTTATAATACTTCTAGTCTAATCTAATTGACTGCGATGCAAAATATTATGGACAGACAAAAAGATCTATTGAAGTAAGATATAAGGAACACCTAGCACACTTAAAATGTGAAAGACTTGAAAAATCAGCAGTCGCCCATCATATTTTGCAACAAAACCATTCCATAGACCAGTTCATCAAGACTAGTTAGTTGACAACAACAGACAACAAGATGCCTATGAGAGTGTAGAAATGAATGAACATAATAATATCATGAATAACGATGACGGACCAATACCAAATATTGAACTATATAGCTTTTCAAAATAATATTATTAGTTTTACTAACTATTACATAAGGACACATTGTGAAAATTTGCAATATTGTGAAATAAATTTTTTATATAGTTTGAAAATTCTTTTATACAAAGCTATAAAATTCAAATATTACATGAGAACATATTGTAAAATTAATAGATGAGGCAAATTGTAAAATTTATTCAAGACACTAAAGGTGTGGTATACCTGTATAGCATAAATAGGGTTAGCTTGACAAGTTTTCCAGTTTAATCTTTCTCTTGAAGATAATCACTTGGTGATTGAAACACGTGTCGAGGTGTTAAAAATAACGAACGATTTGGTGTTCAGAAAAAACTCCAGTAATGTTCATTATACGTGATTGGTATAAAAAGTATGCCTAATTCTGCGATACTAATACAGGTGGACCATATACCAGCATCATTCAATAAAGATGAAATTTTTCAGCACTGAATCTGCCAAACCTCAAAAATTTAAATGAGAACAGATTTTTTCGTAACACACTGAATTCCAACCAGTTTATTCAAGAAGAGTGCCTGATCGACCACGTGATACATTGCTTTTCCGTTTCTATTCATTGCTTGCCACGATTTCCTTACACAATGGATCGCTAGAATCTCAACTCGCCTCATACATTTATTTCCGGCATATTTCGAACCCTTCGATGTCTTGCTCAATTATTCAAATGTGGAAGTACCGCACATTTCCAGGGAAATGCCTTTTCTGGGAGTGCTAGAATTTTTGATATGTCTATTCATGTTATTTAAGATTTGGTTTCATTATTCACGATTTTATTGGGTTATTTGAATGAAGTTTGTTGCTGTGAAAAAAACATGAATTTTTATTCATGTGCCATGAAAGTGCCAATAGGAGTTGTCTTTATCTCAAACAAAATTGTAATAGCTGCTGGAGATGCAGTATATAGGTTTCAAATTGAATGTTCAACTTGGCATCCGTCACTTCTGTAACAAAGGACATATTATTGAATTCTATTTTTGACATCCAATATCGTCATTGAAGTGATTTGACTGATTTTTTGCCTCATTACGTCTTTTAAAACATATGTAGGTATCATTAGACAGGTTCCCTACTAATTTTATTTCAGAAAGTAATACAAATCATGAAATTATGAAACAACAACAAAAATTAATTGGCACGCCGGGGTGACTTCATTGATTCCAGTGGTACATTTGCTTTTTTAGCTGCAGGAAAATCCGAAAAAATCTGCAGCACCACATCATCTGAAGATCTTGAACTGTCAATATCCTGTCTCTCATAAAACAAAATGAAGGGTGTCTCCAGAGGCTCCAATAGATTCAATCCATCGCCAGAACACTTCGTGACACGACTATCGTCAAACTTAAACCAGTCTTTTTCGTCTTTGACCAATGCGTAATAATAACCAGATCCAATGCCAGAACCATAGTGAACAATTACTGCATGAAGATTATAATAGTAGTCTGCTAGAATGAAGTGTTCATCTATTTCGAACCTTCGTAAGAGTTTGGTGCTTCCGTCAGAGGTTGAGTCATGTATGAAGATCATCAGTGTTATTATTAGAATGACTGGTGCCTCAGCTATACTTGTTTTATTATAATAGCAAGGGAGCCCACTATGCAAAATGGGGATTTACTTGAGCGTCATTGAGCGTCTGATCGTTTGCATGATATGGGTGGTTGTACGTAAGGGTTTAAAGTGAACAGAAAAAATGTTATCGAGCGCGTCAGATTTTCTAAGGGGGTGTTAAGTGCAACAAAAAAAAGCTCTTATTCAATAATCTGACGATTATCTAGAGGGATTCGCTTAATCTGACACCCAAACTTAATCAATTGAAAAGCTCAGGAAATAGCATGCAAATAAATAAGTATATGTTTTTTAAGTAGAATACTTGTATTTATAAAAAAATATTAAAAAAATGCTCAACAAAATGTAATTTTTCATAATCAATTGATTAATTAATGATGAAAAGAGAAATGAAAGTTTCTATGTTTTTGACCACTTTTATTTGTAACTAATGTTACTGCAGTTTCGTCCTATAAGGACATTTTCAAACTTATATATTGTATAAGTTTGAAAATTATCAGATTACTGGAATATACACTTTTTAGCAGGTAATTAACTCACCTCACCTCAATCTGACGCAATCGTGAATTTCTGATGATCAATTTTTTTTTTACTAATCTTATCCTTTATCCCTCACAGGCGGCCTTATATTTGGCGCTCATATTTGGTAGAGGTACTTAACCGGGTATAAGGTATCCTCCATGTATATTAATCTGCCGCGCTTTAGTAAATCCCGAAATCCCCGCTTGGGCTCCCCTATTATTTGAAACAATTGATCCTAATATTCTTCTAATAAAATTAAGAGGTTATGGCATTGATGGTGATGTTTACCAATGATTATCTAACTATTCAACCCATAGAAAGCAAAAACTCACAGTTTAAGATAATATCTCACAGGAATTTGATATACATATAGGAGGGCCGCAGGGTAGCGTGCTAGGACCTCTGCTTTTTATTTTATACTTAAATGACATAAACTTGTTATGAATGTTGATTTTAGAAATTTATTTGTAGATGATACACTATTAGCATGTTACGATACAAGCTTAGATGAAGCTGTTGATGAAATGAATGACGCATTAAAGGATGTAAGTGAGTACCTCATGCTGAATAAATTAAAACTGAATAGCACTAAAACTAAAGGAATGATTATCACAACAGAATAGAAATGGAACAACCTTGATTTAAATGTAATGAATCTACAAATCGATAATGAAATCACTGAAATTGTGTCATGTATTAAATGTCTTGAATTCCAGTTAGATAATTTATCACTTTTTGGCAATCAACCCGTTTATATATGTGAAAACATATCTAAAAAACCATATTTCTTTGCAAGAATTTCTGGTAATTTATCCACTCAGTTTGAAATTACTGTGTACAATGCGATTATCCAGCCACATTTTGATTACTGTGCTTCTATTATTTTCTCGTTTAATCTAAATCAAACAGATCAATAACATCAATTATTTTTATTACAGTTTTATGCTTTATATAATATTTTGTATTATGATTACCCATTTTGATAAAAATATATTCTTTTTCTAAATACTCTCTGGAGTAATTGGCAACTGACCCTAACTTTCATCGAAAACTCATGTTCAGCGATGAGGCTGGATAGATGGGTACGTGAACAAACAAAATTATCGAATTTGGGAAGATAACAATTCACATGAGATATAAGAGCGTCCAATGCATCCGAAAAAGTCACTGTTTGGTGTGGGTTATGGGCCAGTTGAGAACAACGTTGACCAGGCCATCACCGTCACTATAGCTCAATAATCACCAACTATTTTTTGGCCTGAATTGAATGGTTTGAACACAACAACATGTGGTTTGAACAAGACGGCGCTGCGTGTAACACAGCCCATACCAAATTGGATTTTGCACGAGCGATTCGAAAGCATGGTCATCTCATCTGGAGGTGATGTGAACTGGCTGCCGAGATCGTACGATTTGACTCCATTAGACTTTTTCTTGTGGGGTTTTCTTAAGTCACAGATGTATGCAAATGGGCCACAAACCACAGCGGCCCTCAAAGCTAATATAACATATGCCATTGGTCAAATTCAGCCTGATTTATGCCTCAGAGTCATAAAAAATTGGACGTTTAATATACGCTCCATCCAGAGAAGCCGTAGCAGACATTTGAACGATGTTTCGATGATATCTCACACTTTTCATTCAAATTCAGAGATAGGGAACGCTCAATGGAAGACCCCATATATTTCGGAGTATATTCATGGTTATTGTATATTTTGCGATAGTTTTGGTATTACCGTTTAGGATCTTTGTTTGAAGTTGGTTGACAATGTTTCGTGGTGCATTTCATTAGTTCGGACTTCCATTGTCTAATATAATATAAATTGATTTGAAATCCCTGGAAAGATATGTAAAAAAATGAAAAAAAAATATAAAATTAAAAAATAAAAAAACATTAAAAATTGAAAAATATAAAAAAAAAATATTTCACAGATTTTTTTCAGGTATTCCATTCACCATTCGAATTGAAATGAGGCTTAGAAATCAATTATTGAAATTATTCTATGGATTTTATTGCCTGATTTCTTTGAGTAGTTTGAACAATGTCTTGATTGACACAAACAATAGTACATCACGTCATGGAGACTGCTATATTTATTTTTCTAATATTTTTCAAAATGGTAGTTTCTCATGAAATACATGTTTGTTATAGAGGAATCATTATTCAGAACTATTACATAGACAATGGATAATATTACAGATAATAGGCATAATCAGACCTGAGAGTGAAAATAAAATCATGAAGTTTTCAATAAATGGAAATTTACCTGATCCTGGTGTACCACTTTGTTTCAAACTCTGCGTTGGTCCACGGGACGAAGAAAACATTTGGAACGGTACTGAAATATAAAGATGTAGCTTGAATCATACTGAAAAACAAATCGTTTTCATTGAAAGTATATAATAATTCTATAAAAAAATAGAGAATTAATTCAGCAAACATAATGATTCTAAACCTGTATATCTCCATATTCTCAAATGTTATATGAAAATATAAGTAGTACAATAAATAGAACCACTCATGCCGAAATTATCAAAAATTGTGACAAAAAAAGGAATTGTGGCTGAAAATATGAAACAGTTAAAGATAGAATTTCAAAAAGCATTTGAAGGAATAGGTGATATCTGTTCTTAACAAATAAAATTTGTTAAGATTACAAGTTTGGTTATGAGTTGCAGTTGCATAAATGCAAATTTCAAAATGAACGTAGAATATGATGGCAGCAGATTATGAAGTGAAGGCAATGAGAACAAAAGCCGTACTCAAGAACGATTCACATGAGAATCTATTCGAAAAAATATATTAATTACAAGAGAGTAACCTGAAGGCAAATATTTGAAAATTAGTATAATTTTTGGAGTTAACAATTTCTCTGAAATCTAAGGAAATCTTAAATACTGGATGGAAGACCTGTAGAATAATCGATTGTGATATTATTCAAAATTTCAAATACTTCCAATTGGACTACACTTGTGAAATATGTCGATATTCTTGAGTTTGTTCTGATTGCACCACAGGAAAAAAATGTGACGTAGCTATCACAGCCTATGTAAATTGTAAAAATACCAAAAAGAAAATAAAAATTGTAGGTATATCTTTCGACCACGTTCCATCAAGTGAACACTATATTGATAATAAAAAACAAATTATATACCGTTTCTAAATATTCAGAGTTCACTTACTGAGTTCACAATATGAAGGTTGTTTGTAGATTTGTGGTGAATAATTATTATTAATATTATTTTGCAATAGATATCCAACTATGCCAAATTAAAGGATTCGCATATTGAATTTGTTATTCCTCAAATAGACATACAAATGATATTTTGATTTTTATTAGAGAAGGAGACAAATTTATAAGAATTTTAAATGAAACAGTTTACGCGAATATGTTGTCACAGATCGTTTTGTATAGAAAATACTTTCACAAATTACAGTCAGATAAAGTTATTGAATAGAATCAATAGTGAGATTATGAATTTCTCATGACTAATAATTCAGAGGATAAAAAAAATGTTCAGATACTTTAATCATTTTCTTGAATTAAAAATAAAATAACGCCACTATAGAAGACTTGGTCAGTCAAAATTGAATGTGTATAGTTGCAGATACTAAATCATTATATAAATGTTGGTTGATATTATAACAATAGTATATATTATTTCGGGAAAGTGGATAGTATTCAAAGAAAATTAGGTATATTGAAAAAACTAAATATCATCGTGATAATCTACAGTGCATTACTTCAATGTCCCCCCCTTTTATTTTTTGAACGGGTCGTCTCAAAAAATTGAAATTTAATATGATGAAATTAATGCATGCGAATACTACGTTTTGAAGTAAAATTGACAGATGAAACTTTCAAGATGGCGACTGGGCGCCATCTGAAAAAAATTAAATAGAAAAGGGAGACTTGTGATACATTATTTCAAAGCTCCTGACAAATATTTCATGACCCTGGAATATGAAGTCAATATCTTCACCTGCTACAAAATGACGGAACATTTACTAATTTCCTGAAGACAAACACATTCATATCGATATTTCTAGAAATATTCCTTTTTATCTACTATATGGCAATGTCAACAACTCGATAAAGTTTGTTGAGTTATTTTTCATCTATGAAAACGACAAAGAATGTCAGTACGACAGCCGTTATTGAAGTGACACTAACCCTAACGTTTTCCGGGAAACACATACCCAATATCCAGAAAAAAATAACGTTTGGGTAGGAATATTGGAAAACCATATTGCATATTAATCAACATTCAACAGGGGAATTGTATTTCACTATGCTGAAAACTACTGTTGACCCTGTCATCACTGAACTCGTCGAAGCAAATCCTAATGAATTCGATATGGATATTGTATTCCAAAAAGATGGAGCACTACCACATTACTTCAGACAAGTGAGGAACAATTTAGATACTACTTTTCCCGGTCGTTGGATTGACCTTCTAGGTCCTACAGAATGGCCTGCTCGCTCGCCAAATTTGATACCTTTGGACTTCTCTATGGGGCTATTGGAAGTAAAAGGTGTACGAAACTGAATCTGCTTCGATATTGGATATACGGCAGACAATAATTAATATTTGTAGAAATATTGAAGTTACTGTGTTCGAAAATGTTCGGCGTAAAATATCGGACAGGCTGTTCATATGTCAAGAAGTTCAAGGCAACCATTTTGAGCATCTTCTGAACTGACCTCATATTATGAAGTTAAATGTCAATGTATTCAGGAAATTATTAAAAGTTCCGCCATTTTGTAGTAAATGGACATATCGACATTATATTCTGGGATTGTGGAGCATTTGTCAGGAGCTTCAAAGAGATGTATCACAAGATCCCCTTTCCATTAAATTTTTTTCTCAGAAGGCGCTCAGTCGCCATCTTGAAAGTTTAATCTGTCAATTTCACTGCAAAATGAAGTATTCATGCATTAATTTCATTATCTCAAATTTTAATTTTTTTGAGTTGACCCGTTCAAAAAATGAAAGGGGGGGACATTAAAGAAATGTACTGTATATCCTCTACTATATGGTCTGAAAAATCTCGAACCTAGCATATAGATGACGCTAGTCGTATTGCATTCACCGTTTTTCCAGTTAGTGCTAGTCTCCAAAAGAAAAAAATAGTTGAAATTACCCAATGAAACGACTTCTGGATATAATCTTATTCCCAGTTTCCTAGTGAGGGACTGTGCTCAGGTTTCTGCTTGTCCATTGTTAAAAATATCCAACACAATCCTAAGCAAATCTCATTTTCCTGAACGATGGGAACAATCAAAAGTCTGCCCTATTCTCAAATCAGGAAATCGAGAGAATATTGAGAACTATAGACCAATATCTATTCTGTGTAACTTCGTGAAGGCCTTTGAGATATCTGCGTATGGCCAACTGATGCCGCAAGCTGTATTTCAAGAAGGGATGATTCAACGAAATTTCTTTATATGAAAGATCCTATCTTTTTTCGATGAGGAATCATCTCCTTTAACGTTTTACACTTATTCAGTTACACCCTGTATATTGTTCTGTGAATGGATTCATCTGTTGGGCGATAAATTTTGTTTTTCTTCAAATTTTGGTTTTCTTTTCTTCTTTTCTTCATATCACACCAGAATCAAAACGATCAACAATCGGCTGGAAAAGTTGACGCCTCGGTATTTTGGAATACGCGTGCTGTAATATTCATCGACTATCTTGTGAAGGAAAATACCGTCAACAGTGAATATTATATCCACATCCAGCTTATTTGTCAAATTTGGCTCCCAGCGACTACTGGCTGTTTACACACCTCAAGAAAATGCTCAACGATAAAAAATTTTGCTCGAATGAAGAGGTTGGTTACTGCCGAAACTGAGGCCTTTTTGAGGCAAAAGATAAATCGTTCTACAAAAGTAGTATTGAAATGTGCTGAAATGATTGTGTGGCTTTTGATGAAGATTGCGATAATGAATAAAGCCAATTTTCAACAAAAAAACGTGTTTTCTTTCTCAGACTCGGGACTTTTTAGTCCAAGTGTTACGTCACTATCGAAATGTGTTTGGCGCCTAAATTCAGGAGTCGTTTTGATGAGAAATGAAAACCGAAATTATCATCATGAAAAAATTGAATGAACCTTCTGAAACGTAAGAAAATATCGGGCAATTTGAATTGTTTGATAAATATCTACTTACAGAATGCCAGATACAATTGAGATAAGGTTTCATATCTTAGATAATAGTGACAAAGTTCAATGTTTTCAAAACGACCGGCTTACTTGCTTCGAAAATTACGAAAGAAGTGGAAAATGGAAAATCTTATATTGATAAAATCACCACTATTATTTTGAAACTATCATTCGTTAATTTTCTCAACTGAAATAATAACAGTCATCGGAGTGATGAATCATCTGCTTCCTGGAAATTATTACTGATACTTTCAACAAAAAGAAACCTAATACGAAAGTATTTCGACCGAATAATACAAAACCATCGTATGAAAAATTATTGTGATTAGTTGTGGAGGAGCTACTAAGAAATTCAACATCAACTAGATTTTGGATTTCTGAAAGAATCTGGTTATGATTGATGAAAAAAATTATGATTGACTGAAAAAACTAAAAAAAATTATTGGAGTTATGTTTGTGGAAAAAAAGTTATGAATAGGGTCAGAAAAAGGTCGAACAAATGTAGGATTGAGAAGAATATGTTTTCTTTCAGAATTACTATGAAGTAATACTATTTGTACTTGCTGTTATCACATAACATACAGTATGAACTCAGTAGTGACAAAACACTTATGTGCCGGCACTAAACAATTTTTTTATGTCAAGAAATTTATCGGCTAACAATCAATTCCTTTCGAAATACTCGAAATACCTCTGATCGGTTTCAACTATTTTGTTGCTGATACTCAAGATATATTTGAGTATACTCCTGGCGAGCAACAAATTTGAAACACTTTTTATTCTAAGGAAAACCAGTTACAAGATAGCAAGAACGAGGAAAATGAAAAAAAAATTGAAAATCGGCCGATTGGTTTCAACTATTTTGTTGCTGATACTCAAGATGTATTTAGGTTCACTCTTAGTGAGTAACAAATTTGGAACATCTTTAATTCCAGGAAAAAACAGTTTCAAGATAGCAAAATCATAAAAAACTTAAAAAAAAATATTTGAAAATATTTCGCCATATCCAAGGTTTAGCAACTAAATAGTAACTAAATCTTCTGTAAAGATCAAAGGAAAAGTATATAATTTATTGAGTTACCTTGCTACCTTGATATCACGATAGCATTATTTGCAATTTCTAGGGATCGGCACAAGCAGCAAAATCGTTGTTTTGGCAACTAATTAGCAACTAATTAGATACAAATTGATGTATTTTTTTTGCAATTTTGCTGGATTCGCCTTGCTAGCCTGATAGGGCTGAATTTGAAACACCCTTTATAACTGGAGCTGAATAAAAAAAGTTACCTTTTTGTTGAGGATCACATTCACAAGGCACTGGATGAGATGGGGGAAATCTCGGCGATTGAACTGAAAAATAAGGAGTACAATAAACTGAATTGACTTAGAAACAATAGTTATAGTTGAAGTGAAAAAGTTTAGATGATAAAAATACCATACAAAGCGTTCATCATAAGTCAACGGTCTACTGTGTGATCTGATAACTCTACAATCAATAGTAATACTCTCTCATTTCATTGTTGTAACAAATTCAACATCTTCTTCTGGTTGACTTGGCTATTACTCGATGAAGATCCATAGTTATTTCACAAACTTCATCGCAAACGATTTGATCTTCACAAACTTTAATTAGATACTGAGTACTAATTTTTTTCTTCAACTTTCATATTCCCCAGGTAATCACCAGTGAGAACTATCTGCTCAGGTACATACTCAATTATGATAACGCAAAGCATACATTACTTCTACTTTTACAAAGATTAGGATAACATCGGTTTCTAAAAAAAACAACAAATCCAGCAATGGGGATCTATTCAAAGCAGATGGCCATTCAGTTGAATGTTTGAATTTTAGAGTTTATTGATCTCCAACGTTTCCATATGATTCAGTTTCAAACCTCATATGATGTTCCTGGATGCGATTCCTGAATATTCTGCTGGTATGACCAATATAAACTTTAGGGCTAGTTTCACAATTTGTTTCGTATACCGCTGATTTCTCAAATTTGAATGTTTTGTCTTGATTATTTTTGACTAACTTCACCCACATAATACCTGTTCTATATGCAGCTTGAATACTTTGTTTATTCTAAAATGAGGCCACTGTTTCTGTTGTTTGTCTAAAATATGTTGAAGCTCCATAATTTCTATTCTGATTTCACAACTTATATTCGTCAGTCTCCTATCAAGGTTAATTCGCAAGTGATTGATCCACCTTCTTCTTTTTCAGTGCGGTCAATGGACTTAGGTCATTCATGTCTTCCAAATATGAGCGGAAGTCCGTGTGGTTTCGGTTACCTTTCAGTAGAAGAACTTCATGAAGCAAGAGCCGAATCGATCCCCTTCATCATTTGGAACCCTTCATCATTTGGAAGAATAGATTGCAGCTTGAGAAATGGTTCTGATACAGATTCTGTGAAACATGTTTTTCCTTACGAATCAATAGACAGTTTTCCTGAAAACTTCGAGAGGAAAATTGGATTAGATAATTTAGAAAACACTTGCTACATGAATAGCATTTTACAAGTGTTGTTCATAACGAAGAATTTCAAGAACAAGTTTTTAACGATGAACGAGAACGAGAATGTTTCTTACTTATTCACCAAACTGAAGCCATTGTTCATGCAGTTGCAGTTACGTAAGAATGTATCATCTTTCACACCAACCGATTTCCTGGAGTCTTTGAAGTCCATTAAATAATTGTTAGGACAACAAGGGGATTGCTTCGAATTCTTGGGGTTCTTGTTGAAGATTCTTCGTGAGCAGAAAAATAGCAAAATTCATACTTCTTACCACTCTGGATTGATTGATTCCATACAGTTTATCTCGTTTTGTGTTTGTAGATATTTCGCTTGAAAAATCCTCACTTGTTTTGTAGTAAATGTTCAAAAGATAGCGAAAACGTATGTGATTTTCTGGAACTTCAACTAGCGTTTCCCAATATGACTGACAAGCAATCCTTGCAAAGCTTATTGTTAAATCATCTGAATTTAGAACTGTTAACAGGTGATGATTCACGACGACCAGCGGCGTCCGGTGTTATTTTTGTTCCAAGGGAAGATTCACAACAATATATTCATCCAACTGGCAACAGTGGGCCGAAAGAGAAAACGGCCTGTCATTTTCATTTTTTAATAAAATTCTCTTTGTCGCTGACAGTATTGTACATTTCTGCGCTATACAATATTTGTAAACTAATTTCTTCAATATACCTCCCCACAGAAACATAAAATACACAGCTTCCATTTTATTCAGTTCACAATGATTCATAATTGACATGGAATCAAAATCTTACAAAGTAATTCTTACTTGGCAATAAGCCAATGTCACCGACATATACAGCCTTTTTGACGTCACAAATGTTTTTCGACGCGATTTTTTTCTATTCGAACTTCTATCGAATCACTTTCCAAATATGAAATATATAACATAGGCGAGGGTCAGGTAATACTCCTGATGAAAACAAACTTTCTCACCTGCTATACCAGTACCGCCCAGAAATGTTGAACGAATCGAGGGGGGCGGTGGTGATCCTGACGGAATTGTCCTATTTGTTGTATTTGGACTTGTACGGTCAGGGTAAAATCTTGGTTGGGATGACATACCAGAGGAGTACATTCTGCTGGAGTTCGGCTGTTGAAAAATCAAAATATGATTAGTTTGACTGAAATTATTTGATTAAAGAGAGAGAGAGAAATATTTTTCATTACCTGAAGAACAAAAATTTTTTTGAAAACGCGTATCTTATGTGATCAGTTCGAAAAAAAACACATAACGAAACACATATCAGTCAGAAGATAAACCTTAATAATTTAAAACGATTCATATAACAAAACATGAATCAGTCAGAAACTTAATGAAGCTACATCATATCAAGTGCTACATCAGACCAAGATAATTACACTAACACAATATTTAGTATCGCAGTTGAATTCGATTCAAAATGTGTCAATAGAAAAGTCAGCAACGCAGTTTTATAGTTTCTCACTGAGTGAAGTCGTATGGTGGTCTAAGGACAAGATTATGGAGTGTACGATTTCAGGCACAATGATTTTCTCCATCATTTCCAGACCTTTGGATATGAGAGAAAACTTTCGATGGACATGAGAAACCGACGTGTTCCAGTTGCAAGGAAAGAAAAAAATGCTCACAGTCTCTATCAATCCATAAGTTAACCCATATTCTAGTCATTCATATTGAAAGATTATCTCTAACAGAAAGATTTAGAGGCAAGTTGCATGTTGCAATCGAATTTCCTCTAGACGAATTAGATATGAACAATTATGCACCAGACAATGCGACTCCTTGTCGTTATAATCTTTATGCACTTTCGAATCACAGTAGGTACGTCTTGAAGCGGACATTATACAGCATTCTTCAGACACCTCTATACTGACACGTGGCACGAATACTATGATTCACACGTATCACCAATTTCAGCAAAATCGCTTGTGAGTGGAGAAGCATACATTCTTTTTTATGACAAGGAGGAAACAAGTTCGTACCTTTGAGCGTTTTGAAAAGTTATTTTTGAACTGTTAATTTTAATGTTATAATGAATTATATTTCATGTTAATTATGGACATAAACCAGATGTTTTCGACATTGCCACGACGGTAGCTCTCGGACAATCAAGAGGTAGAGAGAGAGAAGAAGAATGAAGCTTCCATGATGCAGGTGAGAAGTTTTGCTAGCGGCAAACATAGCACAGATGCTGAGCTGCCGTTACTACCGGAAAGTGACATTTTTCTTATGGACATGAAACTGGAATAATACTCCTTTCTCTGATACACAGAATAATTGGAATGGGACTACTAGGATCAGTAGATTATACCGATTCAAAATGTGGAAAGAATGTCTCTGAGATTCCGATTCTGGATCTGCAGATATTATAGTCGAAGTAACTGATATAGTAATTCTTAAAGCTATCGGCGAACTCAAAGGCCAAAAAAACCAATACAAAGAAATGACGCCGCTACGAATTAGTCCACGTGGACTGAAGAACTGGCGGTTCGTATTGGATAATTTCTACTAATCGAGTTTTATGATTGGCTGAAGAGTCCTAAAATTAAATTTGAAGTCATGTTATGGTGACCAATAGAATGTAGCGATGAGTACCGCCGTTGTGTTGTAATTGTTCAGTTCAGGAACTGATTGCGATTTGAGTATTGAAATTCGATATAGGTGAAGTTATAATTGCTTAAAATTTTTGTTATTTGTTCAAAATGTGGCGTCTTTGGACAAGTACTAATAATAATGACGAGTGTGATAACAACGCAGACTTTCTCTTGTAGTGATACCAATAGCGCTGGTGAACAATGCGAAAAAGACATACCAGGGAATAAGATTCGGATGCATTTGAATATTGAAACACAGAGAGTATGTTTCAATGAATACAAGAATCTACATATCAAGTTTGGTTTCGAAGGAAAAAAACTATTACAAGCATCATCAGATTTGACCGAAATTCCTTTTTCAACTGTACGTAAAATAGTCAAAAATACACCTTATGAACGCAAGGCGCGATGTGATGCGGGATTACCAAAACCTTCGGATGTTCATCTAAGAAAATCATTTGAAAACACAATATATGACTGTTACAAACGCAATGAGATTCCTACAATTGGAGTCATAACGAAGAAATTGAATACTTCCCACCATAACGTGAGCTGCTGTGACAAAACTCTTCGGAATTGGATAAAGAAACTGGGATTTAGATTTGAAATAATAAACAAACGTCAACCAGTTATGGAAAGCAGAATAATAGTGGAATTGCGTAACAAATACTTAGAACAAATAACTAAATATAGATAAGACAAACGGCAAATTTTCTATTTGGACGAAACTTGATACGACACTCACGACACAGTTACGAAAAGGTGGACTTATGGTTCGAGAATGTGTACACCTAACATGCTTGCAAACAAAGGATCGCGACTAATCATTGTGCATTGCGGAGAAAGTAAAGGATGTGTTTCGAATTCTTTGAAATTATGTGGAAAACACTTGAGGACTGCAATGTTGACTATCATAAAAACATGGAAACTAATATTTTTGAGGAATGTTTTGAAAACACATTGGTCCCAAATTCAGATGCGAATAGTGTAATGGTTCTTGACAACGCTTCCTATCATTCGCGACAGCTCATCAAAGTACCCAATAAAAATTCGAGGAAAGATGAAATACAAAGTTTCTTAATGGTTAACAATTTGTATTTTGAAGATAACTATACCAAAAACCAACTAGTTGAAGTTTCACAGACAAAAACATTTGAAAATGTGTATGCCCTTGAGGGTATTGCTGAGAAGTATGTACACACCATATTGAGATTTCCCCATTATTTTTATGTTTTCAATCACATCCAGTTTATTTGGGAAAAATTGAAACAGAGCATCAGGTGTGAAAATAATTTTCCAAAATTTGATCAGAAGGTGATAGAGCTAGTTAAAGAAAAAGTATCTAATATTACCGAAGAAGACTGGCACAAAACGATTAAAAAAGTAATTTTAGTTGAAAAGACTCTATAGAGATTGGAAATAAATTTATTATTGATTTAAATGACGACACTGATAGTGAAACGGAGAATATGGAAGAGAAATTACCAGAAGCTTTCGAAGACAGTTCGGTTAAGTTAGGTTAGGAGTGCTTCAGCTCCACACCTGGCGAGATTGTTTTGACAATGGAAGTGTGAAGAATAAGAAGTGAAGAGTAAAGCGTCGGGGTGAGAATATCGAGAGTGGTGACTGGAAAGTGGAGAGTGTAGTGTGAAGAGTGAAAAGTCGAAAGTGAAAAGTGAAGCAATAATATTGTAGAAAGAGTGAACAGTGTAGAGTGAAAATCGAAGAGTTAAAAATGAAGAGTGATGAGTGGATATTGAAAAGTGGAGGGTCGACAGTGAAGACTGGAGGGTGGAGAGGAGAAGTGAAAAGTGGAAAGCCGAGAGTCAAGAGTGGAAAGTGAAAAGTGTGATATCTGTTGGTAACTCATTTCGAAATTGTATGGAGGAGAAAATCAATAAGATTATGCGAAAACTTGACCGTTTTTCACAATCGCAGTTTGATACAAGCTTTGGCGATTTGGCTAGTTATTCATAGATTTCGGTTATTAGCTACGGTGGTTCCCACATATTCAAATGAAGAGATCAGTACGATCATGAAACCAGTTTTCATTGCGGACGTCTTCATGACTGTTCGTGACGATCCAGTTATAATTTGCAAACAGATTGTGAACTTCTGTGAAGTCAGTTATCGCGAAGGTTTCTTTTTGAGAGATGGATTGCAGTATGCAAATGATGATGACATGGGAAAGGTGTACCAAATATCCAACAGATAAGATATCATAAAAGATAAATAAATAAGAGGATTGTTTAGGGTCCTAGTTGAGGATTGATGAGGTCTTAACTTGTGGTAGCATGAATCGGACGATATTTAGTGAAAGTCAAAAACACCATAGTTCAAATCAAGGCAGCGTTCTCATAACGATTGATCGAATGGGTAGGGCAAATTACTTACGCGAACCAATGGGTAACATCCGACCACCACTTCTATCTGTTCTGTCTGTTTTGAAGGGAGAAGATCCATTTAGTGAAATAGTATAGGCAGACAGAGAAGAGTGAAGTCATGTGTCAGCAAGTATGCTAGAGTTGTGTTTATGAATAGCAAAAAATAAAAAAGCGGTAACTTAGAGAAGTAGGGGTTATGTTTTAACGAGTAGAAATGAGTACTGACACAATG
>WOGO01000225.1:0-27090 GCA_015342085.1 Leptinotarsa defecta
CAATGTTTTATGACATACAGGGAATAGTCCATGAATATCTGGTGCCGTGTGGGTACATCCATCAATTCACTTCTGCATTTGTTGAAAGAAACTGATATGTTGTATCATGTTATTTAGAATACCAGAATATAAATGAGGTCTGGGGTAAACCAATGAAGAAAAATATCGATGTGACTCTCAGCATCAACAGAAACACTAGAACCTACACCTTGCGTGAAGAGATGTGCTCCATTATCACAATTTACAGCTTCAGTCCATCCGAAAGGTCTTACAGCAAAGTTTCTTAGAGGAAGTTCATCTCTGCTATCAAATTCATAATCTATACAACTTCTTGCAATAGGTGTATACTTGGTAGGTTTATTCTCAATGGGATTTTCTGTGGGATCAACATTTTTCATAAAATCATTATTGCCTTGTTTTTCCAGATCGTCAATATCGATTTCCTCCAGATCATCTACAGCTTAAACTATACGAGTCAATATCTGAAGGGAGTTCATCCAAAAAAACAGTTACTTCATTCAAGTTTATAATCCCATCTGAAAAAAAAACAATAGAATATATAAATAACGTTCAAAAGTCTGGTGGTTACTTTTGGAACTACATCATTTTCTAACCTGTCAATTTTTCACCCAATTGATGTCACATCATAATTTATGATACTAAAGAAATGAAACTGACCTCAAAATAATTGACAAAGATGACAGCAGCCAAAATAATTATTTCAACGTGTTTCTTCACATAGTTAACATACATCAAACGTATCACACACTTACGGCGCGTCGAATAAACTTAAATCATATTAGCGACGACAAAGATTTCTGATAATATATAAACATCTGTATGATGTATGAAATTTGTTTTGTAATTTACCGCTTTTGACCTATCAGACTGAAGACGTTTCGCTAGTGGAATCATGATGAAGATAAGTTTTCTTGTGGTTTATATTACCACTTCGTCGGAATATTCCAATACATATATTTAGAATTTGGAAAAGAAAACGATGTTCTCAATATGGAAAATATCTATTTTTATTACAAATCATATCCTAATTCTAACCAGGATATATTTGGAGATTTACAGTGCCTCCATACATCTTTTGTTGAGTTTATTGATTCGTTAGGGAATCATTTCAGTCATCTCATCCCACAACTCTCGTTGACGAAAATTGTTGTAAAAATAATAAAAGAACAATGTCCAGCAATCACATTTCTTCATCTTCGTAAATATTTTCGTATTTGTTTTCGTTGTTTGTGAGAGTTCGAATATTTTTTTCCTTCAAGTTTATTAACCGACAGTTGAAATGCTGGAGAACAAAAAAATCAAAAACTACTGAATTTGCAACATTTATAAATATAATTCATTTATAAATTATATTTATAAATAAATTATATTAATTATATAAATAAATTTTATTTTCTTCTTTCGTGTATTTTACCTTGATATTCATAGTTAAAGTATTAAAATCGTAATATGAGCATCAATTCATTAGCTAATTATTCTCTACCATGTTACTTCATGTATGCAATCATATGCCATATTTGAAATAATCTTGCATCAAATACTGATATGATGCAATCTTAAATCGATACAGATAACGAATGATTGCAATAGTTTTGAAAATACTCGTAATATTTACAACGACAAACGTGGAATACATGGAGTATGGAGTGTAGCGAGAGCTGTCGTTAAAAAAACTAACAACAGTTCATATATCATTTGTAGTGCAATACAAAAGTTTCAGAAGATTCCAAACTCTTTTACACTCATCTCAATTTTCTAGGAGTGGTATGCTATATTGATATCATCAAAATCTTAGTTATTACTTTATTCATACACTGGCACAAAGCTCAGATGTCTTTTGGGAAATCGTTTACAAACGGTAGTTATTGCCGACCGATGTTGCACCCATTTCTAATGCCCATGTAGGCTTTTACGGCAAAAATCTGTCAGATCAACTACTCCCCTTTCTAATGTCATGATGCGTATTGTTATATCAAAAAAATATTTTGCTATGTTCCTCAGAGAACAAAATGAAGTTACAAGGACGACATCCTAGAAAAAACCAACTAGCAGAATTTTTTCTCTATATGGGCAGGGTGACCACCTATAGGCAAATATCGATCAGAAAACAACTAGTATCCCTTACGGACATTGAATTACATCTGACATCTATTTGTGCAATGTTTCTCAAGGAAGGCATTTTTGCGGTGGTTCTTGTAAAAAAGCAATGAGCATTATTCTTTATTCAGTTGATAACCTCATGCGTATATGTATGTTTCAATGTGTCGCATCTCATCAGGATCGGCTGGGCTGGACAACCAAACCGATTATTTTAGAAACTCTTCGACACGCTTTCCGAACTTTGTTCAATTTTATTTGTTTCATATTTTTATACAGTATACAAAAATATTGCATTTTTATCAAGTTCTGAGCTATGTTTGAAGTTGCATGTCCCTTCAGCTCATAGGTAACTTATTTCCAAATCGATTGCAAAATTTGAATCAAACGGACAAGAGGCGAGTAAAAACGTGAAACAATTCGAATGAAAAATTCAAAGACTTTCATAATATCCTACATTACCACAAAACACTCATTCAATTTCCCATAAAATTTGTTTGACTCGAGCAGTTCATATCTATTATTCACTTGTTCACCACTGTATAAAATGTTAAACGCTGACGAATCCACTCGTGGCAGGTAATTTATAGATGCGCAGTAGTCCTAAAAAATGAAACTGTGAGACAGAAATATCAAAGGTTCCGGCAAAAGTGAAACTACTGAATGAAACATACACACCGTGTCTATGGTTCCAACAAGCGATTACCAGGCAAGCAGAAAAAATTCTTAGATGTCTGGTAATTTGACGTCAAAAGGCTGACCCTGTCATGAAATAAACTTCTTCCATGCATACAACTACTTCAATGAAGTGATTATTTCAGTTTTATTTACTTCACTTGAACAAAAGTCACAAGCAATCTCAAATCTTATTAGTACATCCTACAAATGAAATATTCCCTGAATTCATCTCTCTCAAGACGAATCTGCTGAAAACAAGAAGACGCAGTAAGGAAGTGATAATGAGCAAACGGATTACTTCTTTTCTTTAAATAGCATTGTAGTTGTCGTTTCATAACGATCTGAAATATTTACTCAAGCTCAGTCAGACTTACGGTGATGACATCCGTATCAGATCTCTAAGTTTTAAATTTCACCGTAATTTCCGAGGAGTCTTCCTGAAATACCCTATTAATTTCGAAAATGAATGTTATGAAATTTCAGTCCAGTTGAATGAAGCCAGACTCAGAGAGTAGTTATATGAACAAAGGTTTTTTGAACATTATATCAGAATAACTTCCTTTGTTTGAATTGAAAGGGGTATATTTTCTGAAAAGATTTTTTGTTTACGTAAACTATATAGTGTAGCAATCATGTGAATGATGTCTGATTAAATTCCAAGGTTTTTTCGTAAAACTCAATGTTCATGTAAAAGTAGTTCTTCCGAAAGTTTTTCCTTCAATGTTTATATTATGGATGTAGTTATTTCGAAAAGGCGTTTTCTTCCGTGTCTGAAAATTACTCCTTTGCATGATCTATTCGTCTCACTTTTTTGTATAACGGAACTCACAGAAATCACATTTTTTCCTAGTTCGTATCTCAACGAATCATTCAGATAACCTTTCAAAAAAAATTTAGGCGACATGAAAATATCAGGTTATTTTAAACAAACTCCAGTAATTTGAGTGGAACATAATTAATTTGAAGGCGATCTCTGTTGATTTCTTGAATTCTATCAAAATGTTGACAGAATCCTGTTTCAAGTTTTCGAAAAACCCCATTTGCTACTTTAGGTAACGTTATTGTTTCAAAACACATCAGTATCCAATTTGACAACCCACATATCAATCGATGGTTTTGCCACATTCGCAATCGAGTCGCATTGAAGTCAGTCGTGTTCCATGCATGCTGTTTGGGTCGGATCTTTCTTGCACTGATGAGAGGTAATACCTCGAAACCGCGGTCTGCAGGTGAATAATTTCAACATGGTCCTGCTGTTGGATGAACGACAAGCACCTGCAAGGACATACCCTGTAAGATATCTTGCACAAATATCTCTCAAATATGAATAGTTCAATATACAGCGTGACATTAGCCATAAACGTAATTGTTTCATAGCAGGCGCTCACCATAATCTACAGTATAGGTAGTTGGGAGAGATGCATGTTTTGAGATTTTATATCGATATATTAATTTTTTTCTACTTTGTAAGGTTTGCCCTCTACCCAAATTCTCCCCAAATCTTGGGATATAAAACTCCTCATCAGCAAATATCAGAGCTAGACATGTTTGTGATTTCAATTAATTTAGTTTTCAAAGGGAAAAATATTTGAATTGAAGGGGTTATATTTTTAGGAGTGATTATTTTTGGGAAAGAAAGTTTCTGGCTTTCTACTACTCCATCTTAATAGAAAAAATGTGGGAATCTTCCAAAGAATGGAAGGAAGTAATCAATTTGAAAATAAGTAACTCTATACATGGATGTGCAGATCATGCATAGAAGTAACTTTCAGACACAAAATGAAAGAAAACACTCCTAAAATAGCTACTTTTATGTAAACATTGAATTACACGAAAGAAAAAAATTCTTTCGAAGCAGATACTTTTATATGATCACTGAATTATACAGAAGATACTTTTCTCTGTTCAGTTTGTATTCCAAACATTCGTTATGAAATAAAATCAGATATCATTCACAGGAGTTCTACTTCAAATGAATGGTAACAAATTGCACTTACATGTCATCGATTAAGTGTGTCTATTTTTTATAATGGTATCCAACTTGGTACTAACCAGCCTTAAGGCAAGTGGGAATTCAGAACTAGACACCTTCCTGAAGCACATCAACAACGTAAGTCCTTCTATCAATTTCACAATCGAGAAGGAAATCCACAACGAATTACCACTTTTAGACGTATTGGTGAAGAGAACCGACACTAAATGGAAAACATCTGTATATCGGGAACCCACTCACATAGGACAGTATCTGAACCAGGAATCCAGAAGACAGCAAGAATTCCACAAGGAAGAGAAGCTGCTACAACCAGTACTTGTACTTCCCTACATCAGAGGATTGTCGGAAAGGATAAGAAGGATTGGGTCCAAGTATAACATCAGAACCTGTTTCAGATCTGGAAACACTATCCGTTACAGCCTCACGAAAACCAGACAACCAAAGCCGGACTGCGATTCTAAGAATTGCATTTACCGGATACCCTGCGAGTGCGGAGAATCATACATCGGTCAAACTAAGAGGCCATTGAAAGTTCGCATTGCCGACCACACACAGAAATAGCAGAGCATGTTTGGACTCATCAACATAACATCAAGTGGGCTCAGACTGAAATCATCCACAAGGAGGAATACTGGTTTAGGAGAAATCTCAAAGAAGCCGCATATATGCTGCCAACAATGCATTTACCTAAGCCAGCGTAGAGATACGCAACATATGGAAATCATTAATCAAGTGGAACACGACCAACTTCCGCGAAACGGTGAAAGCACTCGAATGACCTATAGATAGTCAGATATCTGAGGAATGAGTTCAGTTATAACCCGATGACGATTGTGGATACTAACAATCGAAACGTCGTGAAGTAACTTGGTTTGAAATCTTTTAATTTTCATTTCTTGTTAATAATTTTCGATTTTCATCTTGTGTTAATAATTATTCTTTTTAATTTTTTTGGTTTTAGCTTGTATTTTATTTCATTGTAATTTATTTTTTTGTTTAATATAATTGTTATTTTTTCAGATAAACTTTTTAATTTTTTTACAGATAATTTCGGGGCTTTTAAATCAATTTATATCATATTAGACAATGGAATTCCAAACTAATTGAATGTACCATGAAACATTGTAAAGCACTTTCAAACCAAATACTCTCATGTGAACACTAAATTAAAAAAAACGCTTTCTCTATTCAAATAGTATTCCAATCATTCGTTATGGAATTGAATCAGATATTATTCACAGGATTGCTATACAATTCAGTTGATGAAAAAGGTAAAATTTCACTTACATGGAAAACTGTCATTCTCACTGGTAGACATCCGATATTTCGCTTTAAGATACTTGCCTTATTATCTATTCAGTACCAAATCTGGATAACATTATATGAAAAAACACACAATTCATTCATAAATTCACGACATTATGTTACGAAATGACTTTGTTCTACTCATGTCATTGATGACATCGTAATCAAATTCATTACCACCTCCAAATTGTCTTTTTCGTCTTCCAGCTGGCAGAACTTCTTGGTGACCGTTTTGACTTCTGTAGCTTCGTTGAGCTGTTTTTTATATTCATCAATGTCTTCGGCAAGCTGTTCGTTTTAGAATTTCAACTTGGCGTTCTTCACCTCCAAATCGCTCATCAGCTGCTTCATGTCCATTATTTTTTCACAAAATATGTACTTTTCGTCGTCTACCATTAGTTTTCGTAATGCTTCATTGGCTTCTTCGCATTTTATCTGTTCCTCCTCCAGCTTTTTGGTGAGGGATTTTATCACTAGAGCTGTGTTGTTCTGACATGGTTTTATTTCGAATTTCTTCGAGTACTTGATTTCTTCCAACAGCCTGTTCATTTCTTGAACTGTTATCATGATTCCCAATTTCTTCTTATGTTCGTTTTGTTAGTCAGACCTTTGTTGCAAGGATTGACGTACCTTTTCTAGTCTTTAGCTTCTACCTTAATGCTTCTTTCGAAGCCAGAAGATGATCCTTTTCCTTTCAGAGTGCTTTAAACACCTCCGGATGGATGGTCAAGTGCTTCGAAAGGCTTTGGACATCGTTTTGTAGTTTTCGGTGTAAAGGAAATACTGGTTTTCTGATAACTGCCTATTGATTGTTGTTGATTTGCTGGGGTCTGCTAGTTTTTCCTCTTGGGAGCTCATGTTCACTGGAATTTATCTTGAGGAATTTTTTTTGACATTTGGGTGAATGAAGAAGTAGAAAGCCAAAACCTTCCTTTCCCAAAAAATTAAAGTGCCTAAAAATATAACCCTTTTAATACAAATAATTGAACCTGTGAGAGTGATAGTCATAATTTTCTACTAAACAGGTGAAAAGGAAAGTTTATAAAAACAATCATAAAACTCATTTGATTGCAAAAGAAACGTCTTTTATTTTATTCTTCTAGGATTCTGTATTCCATTCAATGGCATCTGAATAAAAGTCGAATTTATTTTGATATTTAGGAAATGTTTCGTTCGATATCTGTAAGAATTTTCAAAAACTGGTAAAATTCATGAGAAGAAGTTGAAACAGAAAGGAAAGTTAAATTTTCATAACGATGGATCGTTAAAACCCTTTAAAAAGTTTTTTTTCAAAAATGTAACGTCAGTTCAATGTTATTTTTTTTTCTTTCATCAAGACATGACTCAAGTGAGGTTGTTATGAAAAAATATTACTAGAAATGAAATAAATATTTTCTCAAGTAAACTTGAAATCGCTAATACTAACTCTTTTGAAAGGCTTCGGGGATATTATTAATAATTGCGCATATTTGATATATGAATCTGCATCTGGAAAGTTCTAGTCAAAAACTAGATTTACTCCTAACATTGAGGTTGTGAGATATGTCCAAATATTATAACCAGTTCATCCTATATATTACATGCCAAACGTCTAGAACCCAGTACAACTGTATCCGTAGCCACCCTTATCGATAGGCCTGCTAACAAGCTAAAATTTTAGAGGTAGTTGTGATAGAATTATTGATAATTTTGTCTTTTCCAGATGGATTTCGAAAGTAACCTACCTGCCAAACATGGCAATGTTTGAATGAACAAAATAAACTTTCTTCTCTCCACACAGTTCCAAGAGATACAACATGCGTGACGTATATCCAGAGAAATTCAATGAAACCCCTAAGTGCGGTTGGGACCCAAACATTATTTAGCAACCGCTGACCGCAGTCCATTGTTAATTTTCACTTTTCTAGCGCTCACTGGACTGTTAAATGCTAAGTGGCCATCGGATGGTCCCTTCTCTAGACGCTTTCTTTGGTTCGTTTTCAACATTGATAGATTACTAGAAGGGATTGCGTATACAGTCTGTTTTTTTCTCGAAATAAATGATCAAGTCTTTGTTGGAGAAGCAATCAGTTATGTTGGCAGTCAAAGGTAAGGATTGTATCGACCGATGTTCTTTTACACGAAAATGCAATCTTCGAACTGGAAAACTATCAATTATTCATCTCGGAAAGGATATAACATACAAGGTTATCCGGAAAATCGTAGAATAGTATTACTGATCGGTTAGCGATAATACAGTTGAATACTTATTTCGTGTAAACTACCGGAAGAATATCCATGATTTCCTCCTTCGTATAGGTATATGTAGAAAACTGCTTCATCTTCCGACATTTGTATATTCTATGAAGGATAAAATAACACACGGCTTTCTGATTTGATCCGACAGATTATGCGATAATAATATGGGGTTAGAGGGTTAGAGGGGTTAGAGGGTTAGAGGGGTTAGAGGGGTTAGAGTATGTATAAGAGTCATCAAATCTGAGAAAAAAAACTTTCTATGTTTTCACCACTTGTATTTGTAATTGACGTTACTGCCGTTTCGTCCTATTTCCACCCATTTTTCTTCCATTTTCAACCGAATACAATAAACTGAAAATATTGATCATATTAGCCCTTATATATCTAAACACCACTGTATGTAATAACAGAGGTACTTAAATTAATTGAGTACTTGAATTTTGTTCACCTGTCACAATGTGGATACGCTAATTTGAAAACTGGTCAGTAAACTAGATCAATTTGATCATTTACCAGATTACATCCGCAATCATACCTATGAATTTTCAAGAATTTCAAATAATTGAGTTTCCAATTGCAGTCTGTAAAGTATCGTTTAGATTTGGGAACCTATGTTTGCATTTCAAGGAATGATTTGAGAACGTCGAATCATTTTTACCTAGTCTGAAGGACTTTTCATATTCAGCATACCGTTTTGAAAAATTTTAGCCACATTGTCCCACACAAACACATATTAACTCCAGATTTCTACATGGAGAAATCTAGAGTTTATAAACTCAAGTGTCCGGAGTATAATAGTGTTTAGGTGGGAGAATTTGGCCCATATATATTATTATATGATATTAAATATGTTGATGTGAGTTAAGTAAATAAATTTATAGTCATTATTATTTTTGTTAATTTTTAAAATGAAAATTTTGATAAGCTAGATTCTTATGTTGAGTTTAAATCCTATAACCCAGTGTATAAAGATTTTTCTCAACACCTCAGGTGGATTCAGGCACAAACACAACGATTACTTACCCAAATTGATCTTACTTGCCGATGTTCCTGTGAAGAAATTTAAAAAAACACAACTGATTTCAGAAAAAGTAGAACAATTTCAATAATAAATGTAAAAAATGTTGAATTGAAAAATATATGAATTACCAAAAGAGAACATTACTTAATTCTTAGAATGTTCTAAACCTACACCGAACTAATTTAGTGTGAATATTGGAACGCACTCTTTGCCTGTAAAATGTCAGTTGATTATTCAGGGTCATTGTAATTTGTTTGCAAACAAAATTTCTGGATTCAAAGGTTGTTTTGATTGTCCTGTTATTTTATAGTCTTGGACAATTTCTTCTATATATGCATATATTTTATCTGAAGTGGAATCGGTAAATACGTGGTTTTCCTCCAATGTTGTTGTGTGTTGTGAGTTTTCTAAACTTCGAGGCTGGATCGTGGAAATTTAACTGGAACTGGCTCATCAGGTTGGTCCTCAATATATTAACTTTCAATTATCCATATACAATACAATTATATTCTATTTGTAACTTTTCTTTATGTTTTTCAAATTTCTGGAGACAGAAAATTTTTCGTGGCGTTCACCTTCGTCGCCTTGAGAAGAATCCGGTTGTTGACAAAAAAGTTGAAAATCTCTCACTTTCCTTAGTTACCACCTCTCAATTTTCTAAAACTACAAATTTGCAACTTCAATATTAGAAAAACTTTCTATTCTATGATTTTCACATTTGTTCTTGAAATTAGATACATCTTTACTCAACAATTTTGTACAGAAATGGTTAACCTCACTTATGTCTAAATATAAATATTCTTCAAAAGCATCACTTGATGTCCGTATCTAAGGAAATGGTTCACAACAATAATTTTCAAAATTTTCATTATTCCTAAATAATCACAATTAGTTTATTATGTCTTTTTCAATTTCAATTCCAAATTTTAATTCGATTTCATCTGACATTTATTTATAACCTATATCGATTACCTGTTTTTGAAATTTAATGAAATTTAGTGCACAAATCTTGAAATTTAAATTTCCCACTTTTTCACTCTATTCATGGACTTGGCAGGAAACAAATACAAAAGAGTGGGAAATTTAAATTTCAAGATTTGTGCACTAAATTTTGATAAATTTCAAAAACAGGTAATCCATATACGTTATAAATAAATGTCAGATGAAATCAAATAGATATTTGGAATTGGAATTGGAAAAGACATAATAAACTAATTGTGATTATTTAGGAATAATGAAAATTTTGAAAATTATTGTTGTGAACCATTTCCTTAGATACGGACGGACATCAAGTGATGTCTGGGGTTGCAGACAATTTTGAGGATGCCAGGGAGTAAGACAAAACTCTTTGGTATTACGTCAAGCTTTCAGAAATATTTATTTCCCTCTTCAGGACTTATATCATGAATTTAAGAGAAACTAGTTCCTTCATAACCGTCATAGGTTATCAGTCATCAGATATATAGTATAGCAATCAAGATCTAAATGTTCAAATGGAATCTGTGTTATGAAATGTATGCATTTATTAGGTTCGTTATAGAATATTAGCACATGTTTGTAAGTTTTTTGTGTAATTTCTGAAGAGCTTTTCAATTTTGATATAAATATTTGTATATCATGATTATGATATGTTCTTCTGGTTTCTGTTCGCTACCGGATGAACTAGATTTTCATATGACTATCAAAATTTACAAGAAAAATATTCAAATTACACCACTTTCGTGATGATCGTTTTGTTAATATAATATAATTTGTTTTAATTTCATTTTCATTTTTCAAATACACTGTTCTAACAATGGGTGAAAATTACCTATATGCTTCACACAGCAGAGAAACAAATTTATCATTTTGGCTAGTTTCATGAAATGCAAACCGTGGGAGTAAATTCGTTCTAGGAGTTGAAAATGAAAATTTGCTTTCAATATAATTTCAATCAAACTGAAAATCTATACTACCATATGAATTATCACGTGAATTCACGATTGTATTGTCATTTCTATACAAAGGAATGATAAAATATCTTATTTTCCAACAAAATTAAATATCTGTTTATCGTTTACTGCACACTTTCGAAATAGCTATTCTCCAACTTTTCCTTTCGAGCATTTTCTCTGGAATATTTTATGAAACATAATGGTGCTAGTTCTTTATTTTCTTTGTCAACTTGTCGTTGCTCATTTCATAATTAATTGAAGTTCCTACCAAAGTTGATAATGAGTTGTTAATTATAAATAGAAAATTAAAACTATGTCTTTCAAGAACAAACTGAAATGTTATTTATTTAGCCTTCATCCAACCTGTCATTTTCATAGTTAGATAAATTTTCTGTTTTCGAAGTTCCAGTTTCACAGTATCTTGATTATGTACAAAAGAATGGAAACACATAACAAAATGTGGTGTTGATAGCAAGGGAAAGTCAAATTGGATTTATTTTCAATATAATATACAATTCATTCTGTAACATTGTTATTATATTTCAATTATCTTAAATGAGTAACTTTCACCTAGGTATTGAAAAATGCTGTATGTATATTTTATGGTAACAATAGGTTCATGTAATTAGCGAAAATAAAATTTAAAACTCTCAGGAAACAAAAAAGTAGACATAAGTTGATTATATGTTTGTGTAAGAAAAAGAAAAGGAACTGTTATTCAATATAGGAAATTCATTTCTTTTTTCAGTATGTTAATTTTTTTACAGTTTTCAATTATGCATCGCTTGAAGATATATTTGGATTCAATAATTTCTTCATTGTTTGCAATTCTACTCTGAGTAGGTAAAGTTTTAATATTTGAATTCACGACTGCCCTAGTTCTTGCTATTATATGAGTTATATAGTTGTTGAAGTTCGAGAACATCCATACTAGACACTGGTAACTATATAATGATCTTACGTTATGTAAGTTGTTTTGTTAATATAGATAAAACGTCTATTTTTTCCGTATTATTTTCAAATTTGAGTTTTGTGCTATTTGTTAACTATTAATGTCGTTTTTGAAGGTACCACCCCATGCTGATATTTAATAGTATCAGCTGTTATCAGGTGAGGTCTAAATGTGAAGAGGATATCGAAAATATCAGGCTCATTCTAGGGCTTTATCCTGTAATGGATATTTCACGACCTCTATTTCCGATAATCATGGGTTCTTCCACTATCATTCTACAAGAAAATAACATTGTAACAACCGTTGTCAATATATACAGAAGCAAGTTACAAATTATTGTCTGCAACATTAGAAGTCTTCAATGAGAACATATTTCAAAGCACTAAAATATGTTAATATTTTAGTGCAATTAAAAGAGAAGTTCTCATATCCTGCCGCTCATGCATCGAAATAAAATCCATTACTTAAACAACATAAAATGTATTCTGTGAAAGACATTTTACGAAATCAATATTTCTTACTGTTTTTGAGCCTTTCAAAAAATTAAAAAGTTAGCTAAAATAATCAAAAATATTATATTTATTTCCGCAACACCAGAAACAGAATCCATATTCAAAAATTTCAAAACTTATTCGACGAAAGAAAAAATCGTTTTTTCTTGGATATGTGGAATATTCAATAACTTGTGACTTCTAGAGAACGCAATAAGAACAAAAAACTCGTAATATTAAAGGGTTTGCACTTGGAAGTTGCTTCGAAAATAGTTCCAATTTTAGATCTAATTACTACTATAGAATCACCATTCACCTATAAAAATTGCTTGTGACTTCAGTTCTGATTGCAAAACTATTATTTCCCAATCATAATAAGTCGAAAGTAATCTCTAAGATCCGACAGATTATAGTGTTGCAACTCCCATGATTATGAAAACAAATTAACGAAATTAATCTCAGAAACAGAATTCAATCAGATCTCCATGTCAAACACTTGCGAAATATCTTCTCGAAATTGTGAAACCTTCCACTGGAAATAGAAACAGTTACTTAAGGAATGACTTGCCAAACACCTTCTCCAAATTGTAAAACCTTTGACTGGAAATAGAAACAGTTACATAAGGAATATCTTGCGAAATATCTTCTCCAAATTGTGAAACCTTTGAATGGAAATATAAACACTTACATAAGCAATAATTCTGATTTTGTTGAAGAACTTAACAAATTACAATTCTGAAGTCAAGATCTTCGGGTGAGTTTCGATGTTGTGAGTTTATTCACCGATGTTCCGGTTGATGAAACCCTGAGAATTGTAGAAGCGAAACAACAAAATGATAATAATGTAAAAAATAGAACAAAGTTGAACGTGGAACCTATCTCTGAGCTTCTGAAATTATGTATCGACGGAATATTTTTCCAGTTCAAAGAGGATATTCATCAACAAGTATTTGGAATAGTAATGGACTCATGCTTCTCACCGATTCTGAGTAACATTTTCATGGAACATTTTTAAGAAACATAATATATAGAGACTAACCAGAATGCCTCAAAAATATGGAGGAGATATGTTGATGATGTAATCGCTATCTGGGACCATAACCTAGATGACACGATCATATTTACGTTAGAAAAAAAAGTTCCTTTTCTCGGTGTTATGATCAAAAAATAAACTGATGAATACTCTTGATACGAGTATTCATCGAAAAAATATTTATACTAATAGAAATCTCATCTCATCACGCTGGTGTGGAATTAAGGTAGGGTCAGCTGTTTGTAGACGAGCTCTCAGTGATAAAAGTCTCAGTAAGTCGCAAACCACCATATACTTAAATATTTGGAAGGCTTCAATATATTGAGTGATCATCAACATTGCTTTCGGAAAAAAAGATCAACAGACGACCTTCTATCGTATGTCACCCATATTTGGAAAACCTCAATTGAGAAACATGGATATTAACCATGGTATATGGATACCTTGATATTTCTAATGCCTTTGACCGTATGTGGCATGAGGGTTTGCTGGCCAAACTCCGATGCTATGTCTTGTCTGATTATTTCTGTGAATGACTCTTCATCTTCCTGAAAGGACGTTCCCTGCAAGTCGCCGTTGATGGATATCTCTCGAATACTTTCACCATCTACGCTGGTGTTCCCCAAGGATCCATATTGTCTCCTACCATCTTTTTATTGTATATCAACGATTCATTGGAAAAAATAGATATCCAATATATTGGTTTGCTGACGACGGCCTACTTGGCTACGAAGGCACATCTTCACCGGCAGCAGGAGGTTGCATATCTCAATAAGAATCTAGAAGTGATTTCGAACTAGGGTGAAAGCAACCAGGTTCAATCCAATGGCATTGTTCAAAACACAGGCATTGGTTTTTTCCAAGAAGATAAATGTCAGGTCAGACAATTTCGCTTTCTGCTACGATACGTTTGTTGGGTGTTGAAATGGACACTGATATGTCTTGACACAATCATGTCGCTGGAATTGCAAAGGCTGCTTTTCAAAAGCTGGAAGCACTATTCCGAACCAGAAATCTGTACAAACCTCAGCAACTTTTGATGCTTCATTATGCTCAGATCAGATCTTCTTTGGAGTATTGTTCTCATGTAGCTCTGCCCCCAAACATATCTTGGAGTTGTTGGATTCCATCCAGAAAAGAGCCATCCGTCTGATTGGAGACGCGAACATCATGTGCAACCTTGATAGCCTGGAACATCGGAGAAAGGTTGAAGATTTGTCTGTCTTCCAAAGATACTTTCACAGGAGGTGTTCAAGTGACTTGGCACATTCGATTCCACCAACAGCAGTGTATATCAGAAATACGCGATGGACTGTGGCTGCTCATCGTTTTGAGGTTCAACTCGATACACCTCGAATTTCACTGTTTGAGAACTCTTTATCTGGAGAACTGCGTTAATGTGGAATAAATGGAGTCAACCTCCAGCGATTCAAATCCAATGTGAATCGCTACTTTCTCACAGGCTGTAGTGTTTGTGTTTTTACTATCAGTACTATTAATAATTATGAAGAAAACTGTACATATTTCGAATGCTTCAATATGTTGAGAAATCTCAGGTATGACTTTCGAAAGATCAGTCGGTTTTCTCAAAACATTGTTTCAAAGTTAACTCACCTTTTATATTAACGTAATATTCTGTTCATCAAATCTCTAGTGACCTGAAGTCTGTCCTGTATATTCCTCACAGGAGCAAAGTACCTTGTTCGTACAATATTTGTTTTAGTCTATCTACAACATTTTTCGATTCAGGATAACAAAACATGTCACGATTCACCCTATATGTGAGACGACAGCTTTCAAAATTCAAGTTGTATCAGCAGAGATAAACAAATATAAAGAAGATTTACATTAAGGAGTTGAATGAATTATTCAGCAAAGTGTTTTTCACCAATCTGACCCAGTTCAGTGAATCAATTTGCGATGGTTACTCTTTTTCGTAGTTTTATTTGAGAGACACAGGGAGAAAGAGAAAGTAACTATTAGGAAACTCAGTTTCATTGTTTCGGTTGTATGTCAATTGACGACAATCAATTCCATTTGATAACATTCAAATTTGGTGATTTTTTTCTCCCAGCAGTATTGACCGCTTCATTGATTTCCATTTGTGGATTACAGTATTCGCTACTCGTAACGTATTCACGACACACTTCATCGTGAGGTTTTCACTTAACCGTTTTACAAAAACGCAACACGGGTTTCGCTATACAACATCTCCTTCAGGATTGTCTAAACTGGCGTGTATAGACATGCCTGATAAAGTTACTGTATAGCGAAACACTGTTGCGTTTTTGTAAAACTTCACAGTGAGAATCTGACATATATGATTCAGATAAAATTTAATCTCATGGCGGAGTGGAAGTTAAACATTTTTTCAACTGCTAGGTTATTAGCCGCGTACTTGCTATTTGTTTTTCAAATTCCATCTATTATATTTGCGGCTTTCAAAAATGCCATCAGGTTGCTCAACGTTCGTCTACCATCACATAGAATTTCTTTCGTTGCCCCAGTTATGTTATCTCCTGGTTTCCTCATATTCTGGACATTCTACAAGTATGTGTATGTAACACATAGAGGTTGTTGTTCTCCTAGGAGCAAGTAACAGTGTGTTAACTTGTTCTTTTCTGGTCAATTTCAATGGTGAGATTCGCTTATTTACACTTGGTTTTGAGCATTTCAGTTTAGCGTCAGTTTCATTCCAAAGAGTCTGCCAGTCAGATTCTTCTTTGGTTTTATTATAATTCTTCAGATCTTCTAAGTGGAGTGGTAAATCTTCACGTTCGTTGGAGTTAGCAATCATTCTAGCTGCCTTATCCACATTCTTGTTGTTCTGTATGCCACAATGACTAGGCACACAAATGAAGCTGAGAGTTCTACCGCTTTCCTTGATAATATGAATTATGGCAAGAATAATCTTTACAAGAGGGCCAAGAGTAAATTTATTTTGAAATGCTCTCATAGAACTCAACGAGTCGGTACAAGTTAGGAAATAAGTTTCATTTCGTGCAAATTCATAGAATATTAAATATTGGTATATAGCGTATAATTCTGCTGTGTATACGCTGGTCGTTGAGTGCATCTACCAGCTGTGGAGGTGTTCATCTACAAGGAATGCACAGCCCATCCCATACTTGGATCTTTGATCCATCAGTATATATTTTGCAGTAGTTGAGAAATTTACTGATGTTATTATAGTAGTTTAGTTTATATTGTGAGTTCAGTTCAGACTTTTTCTTTTTTTTTTCTGATTCATTTGGCCGTTATTTGATGAAGATCCATAGTAATTTCATAAACTACACCTCACCTTTACCTTACCTTACCTAAACCTCTACAATTCTTATATACCTGAGGTACCTCTCCAATTATGATTTCCTGAAGCATATTACCTCACTTCTACATCAATAATACTTTTTTGGTTTTGCATGAAAACAAGTTCAATATTGGTGATCTATTCAAATCCAATTGGTCATTCATTAGAATGTTTGAATTTTTAAGTTTATTAATTTCCGTTGCTTCCAAATGATTCAGTTTCAAAGCTTCATTTTCTATGTATAGTATTTCGAACTCTTCGTTAGAGATGATTTTCTTCTAAAGGATGATTTGAATAAGTTGACCTTCTTTTCTTATTTACATAGCTTGTATGATGTTCCTGGATTCGATGTTCTGCCAGTTTGACCAATATATACCTTAGGACACGTTCCACACTTCAATTCATATACTCCTGATTTCTCGAATTTGGATGTTTTGTCTTATTCATTTTCAACTAACTTTCTCAACGTATTACTTGTTCTATATGCAATTTTATTATATTTTTGAGGAAACGAGATATTAATATTGTACATAGAACAAGTAATACGCTGGGAAAGTTAGTTGAAAATAATAAAGACAAAACATCCAAATTTGAGAAATCAGGAGTATATATTTTGAAATGTCAAACGTGTCCTGAAGAATATATTGGTCAAACTGGCAGAACATTTAGTAATCTAATTTAGGAACATCATATGACCTATGTGAATAAGAAAACAAGTTCAACATATTCAAATAATCTTTTAGAAGGAAATCATATCTTTAACGAAGATTTCGAAATCCTACACTAAGATAATACATTTAAGGAAAAAAATTATTATACAGCTAGTGGCAATGTCTTTGTAGAATCATCACGCTTATTAGTCAACCCCGTCAGTAACTGATTTATTTTGTTATGTGATTTTTTGTTTTTAGTGTAAAATATTGTATGTAATGAGGTCATCCTTATAATTAGACATATTGGTCTACTAGGGTGAATAAATCAATAAATAAATATGAGAATTGTAGACGTTCAGGTAATTTGATGGAGTAAGTCCCAATTGTAGTTACCTGTGATATATAAATATTCACGTAAGAAGCAACTTCAAATCACTGTTGAAACTACTGCGTTGTTAACGAAGCATGTGATATTTCTCAAATGATGTTCATGGAGATCAAATCGGAAGGCGATGTTTATGAAATTCTGACTTTTTCATTTAACTTCCCGAAACATTGTATATGTATATACATTATACATGTATATCAGCTAGTTTCCATGGAGGGAACTCCGGAAAAGCGAGCGTGAAAACTTTCGAATCTGGGATAATACGTTGCTCTCTTATGCGTGGACCTGTTCGTTTGGTTAACGTTGGTTTTTGTAGGAATAAATCATGTTTTTCGTGATTGAAAAAAATATCATAATTGGGGTGGTTAGGTTGTTAGTATATTTTGACAGCATAGTTTGCAAGAAGTCTCGTTCTTCGAAGTTCAATAGAGGGGAAGCAGTCTCACAGCAGAGTGATATTACAGGACTCATTCTGAGACTTCTCGTTATCAGTCTCAAAGAATTATTTTGAAGTTTGTTCAAAGTTTTCAATCGTGTTGGTCTGGCCGAAGGGTATACTACACTATCATAATCCATTCGAGAGAGAATAAGGCAGCAATAAATATTCAGCAGAATTTCATAGTCTGCTCCCCATTTGATTCCTTCAAAAGTTTTCATCATATTCAGTGGTTTCTGGCATCTTTTCATCAAATTCTCTTTGTGAGCTCCCCAATTCACTTCAGAGTCAAATATCATACCCAAGAATTTTATCCTGTTTTCATCAGAAATAACTGAATACGAATAGAATAGAGCCAGATCATCCACATATGCACTTATTTTCACTTGACTTTCTACTACTTCTATATTATGCCGTTTATGGCGATTGCAAACAGAGTGACACTCAATGTAGAACTTTGGGGTATACCGTTTTCCATATCTCGAAGGTTTGATATAGATGAAGTTGAACATTCAACGTCAATTCAATTCACTAGAGTACTACTGGGATGAATTAACTAGAGTAAATTTATTTTTCTTCTCCCAGTTGGAACTACGGAAAAAATCTCAAAATGCCCTGAGAGCGATACCTCAACGAAAGTTGAGATACGTTGAATTTGTTTGTTTGAAGGTGGTTGACAATGTTTCGTGGTGCATTTCATCACTTCGGACTTCCATTGTCTAATATAATATAAATTGAACACTGAAATTACAAGGAAATAACATACAAGCTACAACCAGAAAATAAAAAATTGAAATATCAATGAAAGCTGAAAATTAAAAAAATATTATTGACAAAATTTAAAAATAAAAATTAAAATTAAAAGATTTCAAATCAAGTTACGTCACGACGTTTCGATTGTTAGTATCCATAATCGTCTTCGGGTGATAACTGGACTTATTCCTCCAAGATCTGACTATTTATAGGTCATTCGGGTGCTTTCACCTTTCACCTATCCCCTCTTTCCTCTTTCCGCTTCATTGGTTTTATCGGGAGATGACCGTTTGGCGGGAGTTGGTCGTTTTTCGCTTGATAAGATCTTTCCATATGTTACATATCTCTACGCTAGCTTGACTAAATGCGTTGTTGGACAACATATACGCGGCTTCCTTGAATTTTCTCTTAAATCAGTGTTTCTCTTTGTGGATGATTTCAGGTTGAGCCCACTTGATATTATGTTGATGAGTCCAAATATGCTCTGTTTTTCCGGATTTGCTGGTTTCTCCTAGCTGTGTGGAATCGCAGTCCGCGTTTGGTGGCCTGGTTTTCGTGAGGATGCTACGGATAGTGTTCCTAGATCTGAAGCAGGTCCTGATGTTATACTTGTACCCAATCCTTCTTATTCTTTTCGATAATCCTCTGATGTAGAGGAATACTATTTTTGTATAATTCAATTTATCATTTCTTATGACTTATGTGAATCAGTAAAGGAGAGCGGACGTGTTTCAAATCGCTGCGAGTTTAATTGTGAATGTGTTTGTTAAAAATCAAATACCCGATATAATATTTACATGAATAGATAGGAGACCTGCATCTCCAAGGAATGAGTAAGTTTGCACTCTCCAATACATAAAACAGTAAACAGAAATTTGAGAGAATCTGCAGTGTAAAATTCAAATATATTGTAAAAGTCATATTCATTCCACAAACGACTATTCACAAAAAATCTACGTGCTTATCGAAAAAAAAAACAAATAGAATAATTCTGTTCAGTAGTACGAGAGCTTAGATAGTAACAACAATAAATAACTGAAGGAATTCAAGAGTGCGGTTACCAGAGAAATTGCTGATTTGAAAACAAAAAATGAAAAGTTTGAGGAGGAGAACTGTAAATTGAAACAAAAGATTCAGTGTTTAGAAAAAGGAACCATTAAAAACAATATAATAATATATGGTGTTCCCGAAAGTTCGACTCCTGTATCCGATATATTCTCGAAGATCATAAGGGAGAAACTGAAGATAAAATTCTGTGATCAAGAAATCGCTGACATATACAGAATAGGGAATGAAGTTGATGACTTTGTGAGACCAATTGTAGTGAAGCTATTGAGATATGCTGTCAAAACAGAAATTCTGACTGAATACAGGAATAATTTTGAAAGTTTGAAGGCCGAAGGAATATTTTTCAACACCAAGTATACAGCAGAAGAATATGGTAGAAGGAAATTATTACACAAAAATCTCCAACTAGCCCGAAAACACTCGCTGAAAGCCACTATAAAGAAAAACCTCCTATACATTGAAGATAGGGAATATACTTTTGAAGAATTGATTGAAGAACCAGTCGTTGAAAATCTGATAGTGAGCTCATCGGAAAATCTTCGTGAATCGGAAAAGGAAGAGCTGTTTAAAAAACGTAAACTAGATCTGACACCTTCAAAACCAACAGGGCCGAAAACTAGAAGTAAATTCACCAATATATAATAAGTAAAATAATAGTTGTCTATATAGTGTTTTCAGTATTTCGTTTCTCATAGCTTCTAGATTATTGAGTAAATTGTAAATGTGCAAGGTATAAATAAATAGTTTATGATGTATGAGCGTATGTTTGAATTTGGGGCAAGTCAAACTAGATAAAATAATTCCACACATACACAATAAAATGGACCAATTCATGAGAGATTTCGAGGCGGAAACGATTGATACAACTGAAGTTGATTCTATACAGGCATTGAACGATATGTTCAAAACAGAAAAACTCAAAAAATCCTTCTCAAAATGTCACATCAATATACGTAGTATTCACAAAAATTGCAATCAACTAGAAGTGTACATGTCGCAAATACAAACGCCATTCAGTTGTATTACTTGGGAAATTGAAAATGAATTATTATATACGCTAGATAATTATGAAATGATACACAATGAGGAACGATAAAATCAAAATGATGGGATCGTTGTATATATAAATAAAAATGTTCCATTTAGTCACAAAATGATTAAAATAGGTGTTGTCAATGGTATCCAACTTGATATGGAATTTGATAACGAATATTTTAATATTTTAGCTATCTATAGACCCCCATCCATGAATGAATTTGAATTTTTAGATAACCTTGAAATTTTTTTGAGCTCTGAGTATTATCATAGTTGCGATCATGCTTTCTCAATTATCCAGGAACTGACCACTATCTAAACCTTCTATCTGCAAATGGTTTTATTTCTCTCATAAACAAAATGACAGGAGTCACAAATATAACCTCTTCTTGCCTAGACCACATTTTCTATAGAAATAAAAACAATTGCAAATATGATTCATATCCTGCCTTACTGAAAGTAGCAATAACTGATCATTATCCAGTACTAGTTGTACTCAGTGTTATCGAAGAGAAGGAAAATCCTACGCCTCAAAATGTCTTCAAGACATTGAACGAAAAAAATTGATACACTTATTAGAGACCCATGTTGGGATCAAATATATGCAAATAAAGATTCGAATGATGCTTTTGTCATATTCCATAACATATTTGAGGGTTTAATTGAAGCCGTGACAACAACATTCACATGGAAAATGAGAAGGAAAAAAACCGTGGATAACACAGGGACTAGTGAATTTAATAAAAAAACGAGACAAACTATTTCAAATCCATATAAAAAATCCGGTAGATGATGATAAGAAAATAGAATATTTAAATTATAGAATAAATTATTGGAAAAGTCTAAACGAGACTACTTTAAATTGGAAATCAAGAAATCTGAAAAAACACCAAAAAAATTGTGGGTATTCATAAATACCTACACAAGCAAGTACAAAAAAGAACACAAAAATATCACAAAAATATTCCTAGAAGACAATACTGAAATCGCTGATCCACTAGAAATATCAAATCAAATAAATTATTATTTCTCGCATGTAGGCCAAAATTTAGCTAAGAAAATTTCAAATCTCATAGGCGAACATAAGTTTGAATACTCAGATAAATCTTTATTCTTGAAACCCACTGACGAAGGGGAAAAGAGAAGTATATGTTTGAATTTAAAAGATGGCAAAGCATCTGGACCAGACCATATTTAAAATGAAATCATTAAATTATCCCTTGAATATATAATTGAACCACTGTGTTATATTTTCAATCTCTATGTGGAAACTGGTATAGTACCAGATCATTTCAGAACGGCTACTATTAAGCCAATGTATAAAGAAGGGAAAAAAACAAGTATATCGAATTATCGACCAATATCTTTGACTTCATCTTTTGCAAAGCTGTTCGAAAAAATCATAAGAAAGAGATTGGTGGAATATTTAGATAGAAACAACATTATTTCAGAAACACAATATGGTTTTTCGTGAAAGGAAAAGCACACAAGACGCCATCGCAAAGCTTACTTCCTCGATATACAATGCTCTTGATACCAAGAAATGCTGTCTAGGTGTTTTCGTTGGCTTTGGACACGGTCAGTAATGGGCTTTTGCTGGAAAAACTGGAACATCTTGGTATCAGAGGAGTGGTGTTGGATTTGTTCAGAAACTTCTCAACAGGTAGGAAACAACAAGTTCTAGTAAATGGAATTTTGAGTTCGGAAGAGTCGGTTTCGTGTGGCGTTCCTCAAGTAACGGTTTCAGGGCCGGTTTTATTAATTATTTATTTAGATTCACTATTGAGACTGAAGTCGTCCGGACTGATTATTCCATTTGCTGATGATACTGTAATTTTGTATGTGGCAGAGACGTGGGATGAAGTTAAAGAATTAGCAGAACGAGATCTGCAGAAAATAACTACATGGTTCAAACGTAATTTATTGACAGTGAATATGGAGAAAACACATACTTTACCATTTGCATCTTACGAATCAAGTTTGCCCAGATACAAAAAAATATGTTTTTTAGAACCATGATAGGAAACTGACAAAATCAGTGAAGTATCTGGGGATCTTCATAGATTCCTTCTTGAAATGGGATATTCAAATAGAAAATCTAAAAAAGAAAGTGAGACCAATCTTTTATAAATTCTATTTATGTCGTCAAATACTTAATATCACTAAGCTCAAGATCATATTTTTTGCTTTGATCGAATCTCTGCTTGGTTATGGAATTACTGGATGGGGTGGCGTTAGAAGGATTCACCTCCAACACTTGGAAGTAGTCCACAAACAATTCTTAAAATAATGTTATCCAAAAAGGACTTTTTCAAGCGATCAGTTATTCAAAGATCTGGCTATTATGGATATCCGACAATTATATGTCAAACATTGTGTGAATTTCGTTTGGAATAACCCAATTTATTTTGAAAAGATATTTCATACTTATAGAACGAGGGCAATAGTTGCTGCCCACAAATCGGTATGGCAATATACAATGCATTGCCAGAAAACATTAGAATTAATAATAATAAAATCAGATTCAAAAAAGATGTGAAAAAGTGGATTCCCGGAACGAATAGAAACTTTTTTCATATGATGATAGACCCTTCATGAAGGAAAACGGGGTGGAAGAAGGAAAAAAAATATTAAAAAATTTAATATAAAAAACATATACCTTGCACATCGTTTGCCCTGCATGAGCTGAACAAAATGTCAGGTTACTGTTTCTTTTTTTATTTTGGGTAAGATCCATAACTTCTGTAATTCTCAAGTTGTATTTATTTTTTTTATTATATTATTTTTTTGGTTAGTTTAATATCTCAGCGATATTCGTACATTTATTGTTTTCTGTTCTTAATAAGTTGTCATGAACAGGTTCACTAGAACCTAAATGACTGCTCTGTTTTGTTTGCAATACTGTGAATTATGAAAAGTTGGTTGTATTTTGGAACTACAAATGAATTATTATTATAATTATTATAAATAAAATGTTTTTTTCAATAAGACAGTTCAAAATCACAATAATATCGGAAATTAACATTATATTGCAGAAAAAATTTTTCGTTTCATTTTGATTGGAAATAACTTTTTACGATTTGCTGACTATTCGCTTTCACCATGGAAGAAATCAACAATTATCCTTTATTATGATTATATTTTTGTGAGGCCCTTCGCAATCGAATCTATGACCGTTAAACATTTTTGCGACGTAATGAAAGATAAGCCTGAAGATGACATGAACAAAAACAAATGACAGTTGGCTGGCTTCAATAAATATTCGTTATATTACAAATAAAATCTCGGCTAGACTGTCCACTGAAGTATTGTGATGATCAGCATACGGACTAAGAGAAGGAAAACCAGGGCATTTTTGTGACAAAATGCGAGATCTTTCGCTATAAACAACCTCCAACGCGTGCAAAAAATAGAAGAGAGGCAATTGGCACTCAGTTGATGTTCTTAAAGCTGAATTTGGAAATATCAATGACGGAAATACGAGTAAACAATACAGCTATATCGGATATTAATTCAATTGAGAGCTGTACTGAATGCTCACAAAATATTCACTGGGAGTCCCCACAAAAAGCAAGCAAGGATTTTGATGTTTTTTTTTTCAAAATTTTGTTTTATTTCAGTTCGAAATCAGAAAGTTACGGTTGATTTTTTTTCCACATAATATGTACGGTACTGAAATAAAAAGTTCAGTTTTGTGTGGCTTTTCTCGAACAAAAACCTTCGTATGTTAATTATTATAACAGCTGAGAATTAGATATTCACGTGATAATTATGACACTAGCGTTAAACTTGTTTTTGATGAATATAATTATGATTGAACTAAAGCTTCTAAGAGAAATTGTATAGATATGGAAGTTATACTCCATTTGACTATTTATTTGAAGGAGAAAAGTTTAACAAACAGTGAAAGTAAAAATAGATTTATCAGTTTCCTATGCAAACAACTGATCAAAAATAATATTGATTGAAGTCAAGCAGAAGGTAATGCCTATCATTTAATTGTACAGTCACCTCTAGATAGTATCTCTCGTGATAAAGTTGTAGCATTGATGGTTTATTGATATTGATGGTGGTAACTCCTGATAAATAAATGTGTTTTCAATCAGTCTAAGATAAAGCCTCACAACGAGTTTTTTCGACAAAAGCAATTGTAATGAAATATCACGATTTCACAAAAAATCATCTCTTCTTCATTCATGGTACTATATTAGGGTCTTAAGCACTTCCTATCTTTGAATTTCAGTGAAAAAAGTGTGTGTGAGATATAATCGAGATTTTTTATTCGTTTGAAAGACCAATTGATGTCATAATGTGTGGAGTATATCATTCGAATGTCCGTCACGTCCAATATTACAAGAGTCTGGCTCATGAATCAGGCTGAATTTTACCGATGGCATTAGTTATGTTGGCTTTGGGAACCGCTGTGGTTTGTGACTTATTCGCATACACGTGCGACTCAAGGAAACCCCACAAGAAAAAGTCTGAAGCTTGTCGCCCACTTGTTCGGCACAGCACGGCCTGTCCCGTCAAATTACGGATAGGATTACAACAATGAAAATGAATGAACAACCGCCCACTAGTCCGGCACGGCACAGTCAACAGCGTATGCCGGCCGCCGGAAAGGATTCCAGCTCTCCTATCCTGTAAGGCAAATAACGGTACGTGCTGAGACGGACGGTAAGTGCTGAGCGCGTCGTCGGCCAGTGCTTACCAGCATTAACTTCTTCAAGCTTCCCTGGGAAGTTTTTGTTTCTCTGTTTTGTTATTCCATCAGTTGACAACACAGTGTCAGACGATATCTATGAAAATGGACGAGAAAAAATTGAATTGCTTGTTAAGGCAAGCTCTAGAATATTCAGAAAATCTGAAAGTTTGCCTGGAGTCATTAGGAAATGGTGGAAAAATTTCTCCTCGTTTTTTTTCAGCTCATCAAAAAGATGATAAAACTCTCCCAGATTTGCCCTCTTTTGATTAATGGGATGGACCCACAGCATTCTTTTTTGTAACTATTTTCTCCTATATCCAATAATGCGGCCACTATAATGACGACTTCTTCGTCAGAACCGCTAGTCATAGACATGTTTTTGTCACCACTCGATGTCAACTGAAATTTTCTTGAAATCAAACGAACAGCACCTTCAGTAATATGGTTGTACAGGACAAGTGTGCGATGCTACTAGCTGTCGCCATCAGGCGACGGACAGAGCCGTGCTGTGCCTTGCCGGACAAGTAGGCGACAAGCTTGAAGCTTGTCGCACACTTGTCCGGCACAGCACATCACGGACCGTCCAGTCAAAATACGGATAGGATTGGAATAATGGAAATGAATGGATAACCGTCTACTAGTCTGTCACGACACAGCCAAGAGCGTCCGCCGCCGGAAAGGATTCCAGCTCTCCCATCCTGATCGGTAAATAACGTAACGTGCTATGATGGACTGGCCCAGTGAGCACGTCGCCGGCCAGCACTTGCCAGCATCAACTTGTCCAAAAGTGCCTGGAAAGTTTCTGTCTTTCTGTGGTATCCATCAGTTGGTAGCACAGTGACATATGGTACCTGTTAGATATTAAGTTATTTAGAACACTGGGTATATTTTAGATTGTAAAAAGTGTTAATATAAAAAGTATATTTTTTGTATAAGGCATCGTTTCCCGAGCCGCAGTGTGAAATAAAACAGCTTGAGATTG
>WOGO01000226.1:0-27084 GCA_015342085.1 Leptinotarsa defecta
TATTCATGAAAATTCATTGTTACAGAGCCCTGAAGAAGAATTTAATTAAATTCGAAACGTCGGCAAGAATACAATTGTTTTTTTAAGAAAAAATTGATCCTGTTACCCAACCAACCACCTTTTTCAGAAAAATTATTGGAACACTAAACTAGTTAACTGATTAGTATCATTATTCGATGTAAAAGTACCAAAACATGAAATTCAGGTAACAAACTAAGCTTTTCTCAAGTTGAACAATTTCACTAAGATTGGTTGAGCGTCCCAAGACGCACACGTTTTTTCCTTATATGATGGAAAACATCTGAAATGTTTTAGATTTTTTCGTATCGTCTACATTGTTATTGGTGTTGGCAAGTTTTTTATAGTTCAACTAACTTTTTTTGCACTAACCAAGATCTCACTGGCGAGCATTGGGAAAATAGCAGCCCTAGATATCACAACACAGTTTTTCATTATTCCAATAAACCACCACTAACTGGTCACTGAAATATCATTTATCCACCTTGACAAATAACTCTGAAATCCTTTCACACCGAAGAATATATTCACAAAAATCCACATTCGCACCTATTTTTATAATTTGACGTATATTTTCTATTTCCGTAAACTTTGAAATTCATTAGATCAAGTATATTCTCGAAATGACTTCATTAGTGGGTCCACTCGTGTCTTTTCAAATTGAGGTTGTGTCAAAGTTTTTATCCGTTTCAATATTATGTGTTTTTGTAGCTCCATATCTCAATAAATATTTTTTATTATACTGTCTCGTGGTATAAACTGATCGATAGAGAATATTGAACTAAAGCGCTGACGAAATAGCCCATAAAATCAACCAGACTTTTGGAATGAGAGGGTTAATGAACGAACTGTTCGACGTTAGTTTGCGATATTTAGTTCCAGAGATTTTAGCCTCGAAGATAAGGTCTGAAGTGGTCCAACTACAGTAGTCCAAGAGGAGGATTTCAGGTCCCTGATATTGTCCCATCACATGGCGGAAGAACTGGGCGTCAGCTCCCATGTGGTTTTTGATGGTTTGAAACGTATCAAAAAGGTCAATAATCGCGAAAAGTGGCTGTCTAACTATTTGAAGGATCGACAGAAATTGTTACGTTCCGAAATCTGTTTTCCTTTGCTTTTGCGCGACCAAAACGATCTCTTTTGTATCACATCGTCACGTGTGATGAAAAAAAGTGGATCCTCTACGACAACAAGAGACGTTCAGGAAAGTGACTGGGCACGTATGAGCCATCCAGGCTCTTTCAAAAAGGGAAAAGCCACCAAAAACAGGCCATGGTTACTGTATGGTAGTCAGCGGCAAGTGTAATGAACTGTAACTTTCTGCAACCGAGTCCTTTTGTGAAAACATCGACGAAATGTAGTGAAAATGGCGACAGCAGCACCCGGCACTGGTCAACAAAAGAGGTCCAATCCTGCTCCACGACAACGCCCGTCCTCACGTTTCAAAAATCAATGTCCGAAAATCAAACAACTCGAGCGTTGAAGTTCTGCCTTACCCACCATACTCCCCCGATTTTTCGCCAAACGACTACTGTCTTCTCAAGTATTCCGATAACTTTTTCACTGGTAGAACCTTTGTTAATCGGGACCAGGTAAAAACCGCCTCTGTTGACTTCATCAAATCTCAAGCACACAGTTTCATGCTGACAGAAATATCCAACTTGTGTTATGTTGGCAAAAGTGGAGTTATTGAAATGGCCCCTTCTTCGATAAAATTGAATGAGTAATTACTGAAATATTACAGTCTGAATTAGACTCATCAAAACTGACGAAACTTCAGAAACAACCTAATAATAGGGGAGCCCAAGCGGAGATGTCGGGATTCACTAAAGCGCGGCAGATTAATATACAGGGGGATACCTTGTACCCGGTTAAGTACCTCCACCAAATATGAGCCCCATATATAAGGCCGCCATTGGAATCGACAGATGACTCAATTCAAGAATATCAAAATTATTCGCGAGTCTCATTCATATTTTATATTCCTACATTAGGTCGGATTCATAGCTGTCAGTTTGGTAGTGGGACTCAATAATGAAAATGATAAAGTACTAGAAGAAAATGCTGAAGTGTGACGATACAATGAAATATTGGATGGAATATTTCTTGATATACCTACCTATATTGAAAATTCTTGCAGTTACTTACTGTCCTTTTAGGAATCTGCAAAAACCCTACGCAAACATTATTTCCAATAATTAATTATTCCCGGTCTGGAAGTTAACTCTATTTCAGTTTATTTCAGGTGATAAATAATATAGATAAGCTACCAGTATTGGCGAATTCTACGTTCCTACGAGATTTATTTCAATAACTCTTTTGCTATCTGCACGTTCCGCAGAAGTAAATCAACCACACCTTAAGAGTTACGGTCGGTACTCTTATCACATCCGTAAAGTTATTGTGGAAATTGAAAGGGTTAATGGGCTTCAACAGAAACTCTTAATTATTTGGAATTTCTTGAAAGATTCAATCAATTTCTGCAATAATTATTTGGATTTTTTAAAAGATTCAATCAATTTGTGCAATATATTTGACAAATGCGGAATTATTCAGAACATTAAATTTGAATAAGTTTTTGTTATTCATTTTTTCATCTGAATGTTCAATAATTCTAATAAACCTAAGAATATAAACTCAACATCACTAAGAAATATCAGAAATTTCAGCGCAATATTTTGATAAACTCAAAGGTGTACTTCAAGTATATCCAAAATTTCTTTGTTTTGCATAAAAGAGGACACTCACCTCTATATACATTGAAAAATAGCTTCCACAGAGTTATCTCTGGGCGTGAGAGTGTACATAACTTGATCTTCTTGAGAAAAGTTAATGGTAACCTTCAGTTTATTTTTGGGAAAGAAAGGTTTTGCTTTCTACTTCTACATTTTTGTATAGAAATGATTTGGTAATCTTCCGAAGAAAGACGGAAGCAATCTGGATCCAACTGTGTCTAAAAGGTTCTTCTTTGCATCATCGACACATCTTTGTAAAGAGTTAATTGTTTAGCATTGATTGATTCCTCCCTTTCTTTGAAAAATTCCTCAAAAATCAATCTCTCCCAAAAGTATTGTTACGTGTTAATTTACTATTTATGATTTTCGTTAAGTTACCCATAAAAAAATATATACGACTTCGATGTTTATTTATTCATTGTTATGACAATCTTGAAGTAGTGCTTCCATGAGATCCGTTAAATTCTAGGTTTCTGTACCCTGAAAATAATACGCTCTATATTCAATTTTATCTAGTTATCATTCAATCACTTATCATCAATCGAGTCTTGTTTGTAATTGCCTCGTAGTAATTGGTGCTTCAAGTGTTCTCTGACATTCCTGTGAAATACAAATACGAGAAATGAATAACCTAACATTCTAATATTTAGTTCTTCAAAATATACTTTTGCATCACTGTTGAGTTATATCGGCAATCTGTGTCACTTCTATTAAGTTCATATCATTGAAAGGTTTGATTGAAAGGGTTTACCTATGATGTCATTACCCTGAACAGGTCGTCTGTGACATCAATAACCATGACGAACAGACAACCGCAATAATTAACCGATTTAATAGGATTGCGACATAAAACTGACCAGATGACAAGTTAACATACATTCGAATTGGAGGATATCCTTTCCTTTTTTTGATCATCACGGCACATGTCTAGAGCTGAATTCGAATATTGTGCTCACATATTTTCTTATTCTTGAGAAAAGAAAGAGATACCCACTTCAGTGTTTTGGTATTTGAATTATTCTATCATCCTAACCAAGCCGTAATCGTTAGACTTCACTTCAGGTCATCCACTATGTACAGGTACGTCTTCCACTAGCTTGTCAACTATCGATTGAGAGGTATCTTAGCAGGCACCTCTTCTCAATAAAACTAGAACTTGACACAGAATTGGGGAAAATTTTACTTTATGGTATACTCACGAATTGTCGAGATTTTTTCAGGGATGATACTACGTGATGGTAGGAATTCAGAACACTATTTATTTTTTATGGAACTTAATTAGTTTTCGAGATATAGCCTGTAAAAGTTTGTATGATGTCATTTTTTTTATCAAGCAATAAACGATTGCAATTCAGATTTTTTGTATTCAACAATTTTTTTTCCATATTACCGCACGGTTATCTATCCCTTTTCATTCGCTCATTATCAAGTTTCTTGAAATTAGATTGAAATTCCATAATTTGTCACATGCTAACTCAACGTAACCTAACCTAATTCAATGTAACCTTACTTTAGAATTCCAAAAAACTATGTTTCCTCAACATCTAACCTGACCTCCGAATTCTAAAAGGAACGTATTTTCGAATATTTACTTTTGTGAAAACTATGTTTCCTCAACATCTAACCTGACCTCCGTATTTTCCAATAGTGAAACTTAATGCAATTTATGAAAAGTGACTTGTGTGCACCCACCGACATAACCTATAAGGTTATGTCGATGTGTGCACTTGACAAATTATGGAATTTCATTCTAATTTCAGGAAACTTGGCAATACGTGATTGAAAAGGAATAGGAAAAGGTGCGATGATATGGAAAAAATTGTGTTAAATAAAAAATATCTGAATTGCAATCGTTTATCGCCTTTAAACGTCATACAAATTTTGACAGGTTATATCTCGAATACTAATCGAGTCCGACAAAAAATAAAAAGTGTTCTAAATTCCTATCATCATGTAGTATCATCTCAGAAAAAATCGCGAACATCGGTGAGTATCCCATAAAATACCATTCAGCACAGAATTGTTCGTATAACCTTACATTGTTTTAGGCCTTTTTGCCTTTTTCGCTTTGTGTTCCTCTCCCTTCGTTGTACGCTCCCCTAGTTATATCTTGACCATTAGCTTTATCGTTACCTTAGTTACGAAACTACATGAAGTCTCTGGTAACTAGAAAATCATTGATGACAACTATACCACTTAACACAGAATCTCAAGATCACACACCAGATCTCTACAGGGTTTCGAACGAAGAGAATATCCATTGGAAAAAGATTTTCGCAGTCAACACCTTGATCAGGCAAGCTCTTTCCATTATTTCTATTGCTTCCCTCATATTAATGTCACACCTCTTATTGCTTGTCAATTATTCTGTTTATTGGTTACGTTTGAATGGTGCTTTTTGGCTGTGAAGCCTTATCTACCAGTGATTCTGGGAAAAAGAATACAACTACCTCAATATCACAACTCTGAAATTATATTTACTTACCACTTACTAGTTTATTATGTAAACTCTGATGTATATATACATAGGGGTATGAAATGATCATTTCTGCGGACTGAATGATTCAATGTCAAGCCTACATGCAGTTAAGTCTACTTGCAGCTTGCACAACGAATGAATCCACTTCCTATCACATTAGAGTATTTTTCCACAACCCACTCTCCGAAAATAGCTAACCACATCATTTCCATTAGTAAAAACCCTATTGTAGCCTCTGAACGTTCCTTCCATCATTTGGAGGTGTTTGCAGGTCATAGTATAGACCTTTCAATTCAAAGAATTCTTCGAGCTCAATTGTGAAGCTATCTGCTGGAGAATATCTTCTGAAAAGTAGTATTAAAATTCGGAGGAACTTATGTATTGATAGAAATAAAGGTTACATCTTGAGTGAAGAAATTCAAACACTCTGAAAGGCTCAGCACGCTAGTATTTTCTGGCATGAGAAGAGAGAAGTCCGAAAACGGATCAACGGTTACCAATACGTCCAATATTCCATGATTCTGGCACATAAATCAGGCTGAATGTGACCGATTGCATGGGTTATATTGTGATGTGTGACTTATTCGCATACATCTGCGACTGAAGAAAACCCTACAAGAAAACGTCTAACGGGGTCAACTCGCATGATCTCGGTGACCAGTTCACATCACCTCCACGTGAAATGACCAAGCCCTCAAATCGCTCGTGCTGAATATCCAATGTGACGTGAGTGTCCTTCAGTTGAAATCACATTTTGTTGGTGTCCAGGTCACCAATTCAGACTAAAAGGAGTTGGTAACCATTGACCTATAGGGTTCGCCTTTGGCAGTGATAGTCTGGCCAACATCGTTCTCAGAGAAATATGGACCGATAACTACACCAGCTTAAAATCCAAACCAAATAGATACTTTCTCGGGATAAATTTGACACTTTTGGATCTCTCGTGGATTGTAAATGTCCCAAATTAGACAATTTTGTTTGTTCACGTCCTCATTCAGTTAGAAATGGGCCTCATCGCTGAAGATGAAAATTAGGGGTAGTTGGCAACTGTTCCAGAGCCCATTTTTGCGAGCGACATGAAATCGACTGCCTTGGATTCTCTTGCACACTCTCACAGACGGAGGCGATATTTTCGACATACCTTGCCTTTCGTCGATGTACGATCGTTTGCTGAACGAGTAGACTCAAAATCACTACTACGCGAAACGTGCGGACGTTGCCCGAACAGAAAACCCATTTTAATCAAACAATCATATCATTTGCACGTGTTGTTGAATGTTTTATCCGTCCGTGGTGATTTGGAAGTGAGTGAATACATGACAACTAATTTGACAGATGTAGCTTCAGCAATGTGGCCGTTATCAATTGTCAAAGTTCGAAAGCCCCTGGTGGAAGACCCCTCATATGACCATTATTTCAAACTCGAGGACATTTTGGGAACCTACAAAAGGAAAACAATGTATGATGAATTATTTTGATCTATCTTAAATGAAAGCTGATATGTGTAGCACCACTGCTTCGACTTTTCACGAAAAACATCATCATATTCCAACCAATTCACACAAAATTTCGATGAATTATATACACAAAACTTTCTCAACATCTCCGTCCATTTCTGAAAACCGTTGAATTTATGGCGTTCAGACAGATAGACAAGATGTAGTAGTTATGAATAAAAGCTCCAGCTTCTTGCCGAACAGAACATTATTCAAATGAGAAAAATAATCACTATCTTACGAGTTTTCATCTGATTCCGCTGGTCCAGAGTCGAACAATGAATTCAATATCATAATTCAAAGATGTGGCGATGAATTAGTTAAACCTCATGAATACATTGTTGGACTTCATATGTTTCAGCACCCTGAAAATGGAATAGTAGTCACCCCTACAACAGTTGAAACCACCGAAGTATTATTGGCGTAACCAACTCAATTTGTTAGTTTCAGAGTAGGGAGATCCAGAGTTTAATAATTCTAACGAGTGATATATCGCCCTTTTTAATAGGATAAGCCTATTGTATGTTTTAGTTACTCTGTAGGGAGGGTCATTTACCCTACTTTACAATAGGGTATTTTCTTTGATATGGAAGGTTGAAAACAGTGGCGTCTTTACCAAAAGTTCATTAAAATATGTTGGCGAATTATTTTGATAGTTTGTTTGTCAAACATTTGTAGTTACCCAATTTTAAATCAATCCGTTTTCAAGTTATTGAAATATTTTCAAATGCGTCATTGATTTTTCAAACAAAATGCTTTCCTTATAACGTCACAGATGGCACGTTGACCGTTATGGGACCAATGTTGGATTTATTATTGGATTCATTATTGTATTATTATTGTATTCGCAAAGTTGTCCAACCGCTGACAACCGAACTATAGGTGCTAGAAATTCAAGAATCAGTGTTGGGTTCGTGTTAAGACTGTAAGATAATGGAATTTGTTTTGAATGTTTCAAATTTGAGAAATTCTTCTTGACCCCACTGTTTCATAGGTGTACAGCTGGTCAAATCTAGGAAGCGACATATCATCACCTGAGTACACTACCGAGAGAGAACGTGTTAGGATAGAAAAGGCTGAAATCTACCGTGCCACTTGGTGCGCCTATTTGGGTTTCAGAGTGGCCTGAGAGTACAGCTCTCGTTGCAAGTAGCAATACGTGTTGATGTTTTTTTAATCGATGGTCAATTATTAGTTGAGTGTGATTATGCGGTATTTACGTAATTGAATTTGAATGAGTTTGTTTTTCAGCCGTTTGTAATGCATTCAAATTCGGGTTTATTGAGGATAGGTAGAAATACTTCTGAAATTCTGAAAATGTAACTTATTTGGGTTCAAGATTCAAAATAAAAATTTCTTCAAAAACATTATATTCATTGAGACGAATTAATCAAAACGAAAATATAAAAATCTCAAAGGTTCAACTCCAGAGAGATCAGAATCGCTTATAGAGTTATCACTATCATCAATGGTACTGTCGTTGTCACTATCACCTTGAATATTTTGTCTATTGCGAAATCAAGAACAAGTTCCTTCGACGCATAAAATTCTTCAGAACGTTTAGCGTGTTCACGACGTTTTTTTCACCGCTCTTGAAAAAACGAAGTGAAGACTTCGATATATGAACTTTCAACGAATTTGAAATTGAAGTTCACATTATTATCAGCCACATATTGTTCCAGTGATGCCCATACCAATTCTATTGGATTCAAATCTGGATGATAAGGAGGCAATCTGAGTATAGTATGTCCATGATTTCCCGTAATCCTATCAATATCAAATAACTTGAATTTCAGCTTATGGATTTTACTGATGGAGTAAAGATCCATTTCTTGCATGTCATCCGTTAAATGAATGTTTCGTCGTCTTAAGCATCCTCTCATCTCGTCTCTCTTCGAGGACATGTTTGGGCACTTTCCATACTGAACATTGTGGTATGGTATATCTATAACCAAAACGCTCTTTTCTGGAAGATTAGAAACTAACATTCATTGTAACCACTTTTTGTAATTGTCGTAATTCATTTCTCTGTGATAGTCGCCCGTGTTTGTGTTGGATTTGAATTTTAGATATGAATTTTTCACAAATATTTTTCTGCATTCACAATTTCAAGTCTCTACCCTTTTGAAATTGGTACAAGCAACCCTTTATTCAAATCATCATTCCAACTATTATCATCTATATGTGAAGCATGGATATATATTTCATCCATATAAATTATTAATCAACCTTCTTCACGGTATTTCTCATGTCTCTAAGAATTTTTTTTCATAACTGCTGAATCGCCAGTTTTTTCATGAGCGAATTTCTCATTTTTTTTCTGTATTCTTCACTGAATTGATGAATGTAGCCGTTACTGCGTGGCAGATCAATTTAATTTTTCTTTCTTCATTTTTTCTCCAACTGAACTCTGTTTCTTGAATCACTTTCCTCAGAGACTCATAAGATCTCTTGAAACATCACGTGCCCCACTGATTTGGCAAATCAAATCAAGAATGATCACCTCACACTTTCGTTTTCATTTCTTCCTGACAGTATTCGCGACGAATTCGTTATTGATAAAAGACTGGATCACGCTCAAATCACCTGTTTGAAATAAATGCACCTGAAAACTAGATAGGTAGCTGTCCATCTGTCCATAATACTGTGATGATATCAATACTTCTGTATTCGTAAAAAATGTGAGAAACTTCCAAAGAACTATGATTTTCAGTTTCATCGTGACGTTGTAACACTGCATGAGGACTTCTATGAAATCTAAATGAATCCAAACCATCAAATGCCCATTTCAGGATCAAGAATATCATTCGTAGTCGGCTACAATATGAAATTTTAATAGGAACGAATATACTATTATTTATTGCTGAATGGATTTATGATCTGAAAGTCAAAAGAGTCTTGACACCGTATCTCAAAAATTTTTGATCTGATATAGTTATAGTATGTTTTGTGAATGTCGTAAATTGATTAAGAAACTACAAACCTCTATTCAACCCAGTTGAATTCCGGCATTATTCAAATTATTATTTTGAAAATGATGATCTTCTATTAAAAATCGTCAGGTCTCTGAACTTTTCGGAAATGTTAAAATGATTCATTTCATTTCTTTAACCTTACTGTATATCAACGAAAAAGTTCAGAAAGAATAAAGTTTTTGTCGAAAATGCTTCTTACTGAAATAATTCCTTTTACAAAAGTGAAAACTATCGAGGAGATATACATACGTATGAGGAAATAATGTTCGAAATAATAATCTCTCTCAACTACCTACACAGTAGGATGTGGTAAACAACTAATTCCCCGGCTAATACCACGTTGGTTCGCTGGAATTCCAGCTACATAATTGTATCAAGTGCATTTCAACTCCCAACAAACTTATCGAAGCAGAAAGGGGAAATAATTTTCCTGGCATTATTATGTCCAGTTCGGAGACACTTACCTTTTTGTAGAGAACCGATGCCTAGGTTTTTGTTGCATTGAAGTTTTTATATTTTCATTAAGATATGCCATGTTACGATTGCGCACGGCTGGTGTGAACCTCAAAGTACGAATGGGTCAATTGAGGCTGAGCCTATATGCGCTTACTGCGCAACCTCTGCTGCAGGCAACCAGTGATGCAATTGAACTCAGGTTTGTGTTTAATCAACCCTACAAAATACAAGTAAAACAGAACACAGAGTCAGATGCTACAAATGCAATACGCATACATGCAGACGGCTCAAAAACCAAAGAAGTCTAGAAATTAAGTAGGGAATGGGAAAAAATACCAGCGTGGTCCAAACAGAACTGGCTGGTATCTCAATCAACACAAAAGAAATAACCATGAGAAAATTTTTGGCAAAAAGATAACAATTTGCACTGACAGCAGAAAAGGCATATTTACCTTGAACAGACAACGTGTTACCTCAGGGCTAGTACTAGAGTGCCACCAAGATTTAGCTAAAGCCTCAATAGATGATAACATTATTTTAAGGTGGGTTGAAGGGCAGGACAGGAGTAAAGGTAATCGCTTTGCCGACTCTTTAGCCAAGCAAGCGGCTGGACTAAGGATTTTAGGACCTAGTGGCACCTACGGACTGATGACTTCGACAATTGCGGAACCAACCAAATGTTACACCCATGCTCAATCCCTAAAGAGATGGGATGGAATTAAATGATGCAATTTTGCCAGGATCATCCTGGGCGACTCTGGGAAGCTGGCGCTGAAAACATATCTGGCGATGACTGTAAAAAATCTATGCTCAACAGTAGGATTGCTGACTGACCACAGTGAACTCAGAAAACACCCCCATAATATGGGGCTAGTGTACACACCTCTATGCAGGATGTGTGAACAGGAAAATGAGACTGTCAGGCATGTCCTATGCGAGTACCCGGAGTTATCGTCAATAAGAGAGTGTGTGTTCGAGAGAGTCTCGGCCTACACCTGCCGATATAAAGGACCTGTCCACCTTTCTGGAAAGGACAGGATGGACGATGACCTAGGAGGACAACTCCTCGGGAGGATGTACAATGGGTCACATGTGGCCTAAGTGCGAGGGCTTACACTCACCCTCTCTACTCTACAGATACAGAGAGAAAGAGAAAATAAAAATTATTTGTTTTGAATGAGTATATTGACGAAATTGGTACATGCAAAAACTAAATAACAAAACAAAAAATAAATAATAATTGCACAAAGAAACTTTCCCTCGGTTATCTTAAAGGTGCAATTTTGTTCCATCCTTTTCATAAAAGAAGACGTATGCTTCTCCACTCACAAGCGATTTTGGAGAAATTGGTGACAATTCACACAATTGGTGTGCCACGCGCCACTATACGGGTGTCTGCAGTATGCTGTATAATTCCCTCTGTAAGTAGTCCCACTGTGATTTAAAACTGCATATAGATTAAAACAACAAGTAGCCAGATTTTCTGCTGCAAAATTGTCCATATCCAATCCTTCTAGAGGAAATTCGATGACATCATTTAATTTGCCTCTAAATCTTTCCGTTGGAGAGAACCTTTTTAAATGTATTACGGAAATATGGGGAAACTTGTGGATTGATAGGGTCTTTGTGCATTTTATCCTTTCCTTCCATTTCGAAGACGTCGGTTTTTCATTTCCATTCAAAGTTTCTTCTCATGTAAACGAATCCAAGCATTGTCACAAACTCAATTGGTCGGTTCTTTGTGTTATGGAGAGAGACAAATCTCAGAAAGGATCGAAGGTTACTGATGAGTGTCCACAGAGTGTGCATTTCATTGTGGATTTCAATTGATCAACTAAAATATCTAAAATCTTAGGTGTATGTATCCTCAAATATGTGAGCCATGGCTCCTGTGCATTTCCGCTGTTGCTCAATTTTTCGTCAATCTCCGTTGAAATTGGTTAACGTTTCTCATCAATTAAATTTACGTCTTCATGTAAACCTTCTAAAAGTTAACGAAGAAACTCCTGGGCGTCTTGATGGGAATTACCCATGAATCGAGGAGTTTTAACTGAAGAATTTATCACTAAACAATTCGAAATATCTTTGAAACCCATTTTAGAATTTTGCTGAGAGAAAGTATTTTTTCCATTTGCTTTTGTTTTAAATCCATGAAGTGCGTTGTTTTTACATCTTTTTTCTTTATGAAATTGGTTTTCAGGAAACATGTAAATTTATTCAAGTTTTTTGGAATCAGGAAGAGTACCGAAAAACGAAGCCGCATTTCCTGTTTGGATGGCTATATCATTTTTTGAATGAGAAAAGATGTGGCTGTGGATATGTTTTGGGAAGAGAAGTAAGATCATTTGTTTCCCTCCTTAAATTCTTGAAAACTTGTGATATTACTCGATAGTAACAACATTCCTTGAGAAATTGAATGATTTGTCATCCGATATTGATTGATTTTTTTATCATTTTAGGGGATTTAACATCCAGAAATATCGAAGCATATTTGTATTGACATTTATTTGTAGATTCACTCGGAAAAAATGTTTCTGTGGGACTATCAAACACATTTATTGTTGTTTTAATGAAAGATTTCTCAAAAAGTGCAGTTTGAGGTGAGTTTAGTTGAACCTCAAAGCAATGTGTTCGGCTGCGTTTGACTAATATATAATTCCATAATAATAGGCAATAAATTCTGAGAAATATTATTGCATTGAAATGAAAACATTGCTGTCAAGGTTGTGATTCTATATATTTTATCATAATTTTTCCTTGTGATGCACTGTTTGGAACCTTTGGTATAGTAATGAATATTACTGGAGATTTTTCCCAATACCAAACCGTTATTTTAACACTTCGACACGTGTTTCGATCACCAAGTGATCATCTTCAATATGAAGATCAAACTTAATATATACTTATGATGTTAGTCTCATTTATACCATAGATACCTCTTCTAGGTACCAGCGTCTTAAGTGTCCTAAATTAATTTTACAAGTTTGCCTCATCTATTAGTCCTAAATTAATTTTACAATGTGTTCTTGTGTGATAGGCAGGTAAATCCAATGATTAAATTATTATTTTAACAAGCTATAGAGTATACTATTAGGCATTGGTTCACCATCGTTGTTCATAATATTATTATGTTTACACTCTTATAGGCATCTAGATGCCTGTTGTTGTTAAATTGTCTAACTAATCTTAATATACTAAAGTCTACGGAATGGTTTTGTTGCAAATTATGATGAGCGACTGCTGATTTTTCAGGTCTTCCATATTTTAAGTGTGTTCAATGTTCCTTATATCTTATTTTAATAGATTTTTTGTCTGAACATAATATTTTGCATCGCAGTCCGAATTCCGAATTCTCGACTTTGTCTTTTCGATTTCCTAAAAAGTTCTGTAGTGTAGTACTCATTTTAAAAACCACATTCATACCTAGTTCCTTGAAAATCTTTCCAGAGTTTTTCGTGTATTGGTGGTATGGAACTGAGATACAGGTACTCAATCAAGCCAAGTACCTCTATTAGTACCTACAGGGATGCTATATAATGGCTAATATAATGAATCATCATTAGTTTATTGTCTAAGTTTGAATGAACCACCTGATATTCTTCAGAATGTAGGGAAGAATACAGAAATTCGTTTAGGTCATTGCAGGCAAGTTAATGGTGCTCGGTTTGAACATTTGATGAAGTGGATTTTTATGTTCATTTCCACTCTCAAGTTCGAAATCAAATACTAATTTGAAATAGATTTTTTCTGGCATTGCTTATTATAGTAATGGCAAAAATGTTACAAAATTGAAAGAACTCACCAATAAGGAGATTCATATATATGAAAATTATTAAAAAACTCAAGCCTATCTTAAACTTTCTCAAATATCGGTTATTGATGACTTGTACACTTTATGATAATTCATGATCACTTAAATGGAAAGAATAAAAATCACTTTTATCTAAATACTACTGTTATATTTTATTTATACGAGCTGTTTTAGGTTTGACCCCATTATCAAGTATAAAACTGAAATCTGAAGTTTGAAATATCGTTTATATTAGACTTTCCAGGTATACTGCAAGGACAGGTATTTGAGAGACAAGGTAGTTGGTAGTAGGATTAGAACCAAGATCCCAACTTTTAAAATTCCACTATGAAAATTCTAGGGGATGTCAAACTCATAAATTCAAGAGAGAAGACCTACATAAATCGAGTTGCTCATTTAGGGATATATGTTTGTGGTTTCTAATTGATTTGTTACTTTCCATGGCCTCCAACAAATTCATTTTTCTCCCTTTATTACATATGTGTAGGATTTTGAGGTTATCTTCATTTATTTTGTGGTTTGATTCTTGAAGATGTTTGTACATTGCAGATTTTTTGTCCAAACAGACGTGTTCACGCAGTCTTATGTCAAAATTTCTACCAGTTTGGCCAGAATATACTGCATAGCATTCGCCACACTCTATTCTATATATACTTGGTTTTTTCATTCTATCCCGTTTGGGTTTTGCATCAAACAGGGTTCAACCTGAAAAGTCTAATATAAACGATATTTCAAACTTCAGTTTTATACTTGATAATGGGGTCAAACCCGAAACCCGTCGTATAAATAAAAGCTAACAGTGGTATTTAGACAAAAGTTTTTTTTTTATTCATTTCATTTAAGTGATCTTTCTCAAACATTGCATGTTGTTGAGATGTGTAAAATTTTCTGTTTGAAACAGTTTTACTGGTTTCTGAGAAGCTGAATTGAGCCGATTTCACCAAGACACCCAACTAATTAACCGATTTTCGTAGTATCAAATTATACTTGGTTTCGGTTATCCCAATTTTTTCTATCTTTTCATTGTTATCGATATAGATATATATTGTTCGGACAAAATATTGGGTTCGTGATTTTTCCAAAAGATCGTTGAAGTATAATGGAAACTTGGTTGAAAATAATTTGCATGTCTTGAAAAAACTAGTGTTGATGGTGAAACCTACTTGTATGGTGGGTTCTTTGGGATAGTCTCGAAGAAAGATGATTTGGTGAGCCATAACATCGTTGTTTAATAAATACACCCTCATGCCAGACACAGTGAAAAGCATTCAAAATATCACGTTCGACAGGTCGAGACTCGTATGAATGTCGTATCTAAGCGGAGGCTACTTGTTGATTTTGTTTCTGGATACCATATGATCGCTTAAATTTCAAATATGAGTATTGATAAATACATTTATTCATGTGTGATCTCAGGGGTTATAGGAAACATTTTTAATCTTTTTGAGATGGATAGAATCCGAGTAAGATTCTAAAACGATCAAATTTTTTTTGTAAGACAAGTTGAAGAGCCTGTTGCACTTTTATAGTTTTTTTTTTTTCAAAAACAATAGAAGATAATTTGTCAGGATTAGATATTTTGTTTTGGTGCGTTTTAGAAAAGATATCTGGTGCTTGCATTGCATTGTGAAGTGCGAAGATTAATGGCAGTTTTTCCGTGAACGTCAATTGTAGCGAAGGATGTAAATTGTCTAGCAAGTAAATTAACTTCGTATATCGCTATTGTTGCCATTGACCAATCTCCTTGGTTTATAAACTTCATGAAAATTTAACTAAGGAATTGTTGCTAGCATTTACAAACCTGATACGAAATGTGACGTTGGTATTTTTGGGCCACTGCTGATAGGTTGAATTTTTAAAACGTGTCGTGAAAAAGTGTTCAATTGTTTTTTATTTAAAAAAAAAATGAGAAAGAGAATTATAGAATTTGCCAGGAAATTTTGCCACATTTGAATTACATTCATTTGTTTGTTATTGTTTTTAAGTATTCTGATAAAATTGATAATGAGAAGTATTACTGACAAGTTAGATGAACATATCTGAATTCTGATATCAAATTTAGTGATTTGCCTTCCATATTTGGTTCGTTTTGAAGATATTTTTTGATATCGAAGCCTATAAAGAGCAAGAAGAAATGTACTTGTATAATTGCACCATTTGCTCCAATATATTTGTCTAATTTTTTAGCTGATGAACCGTAGTAGGTTATGCCAAGTTGCGCCAAAGCTTTTCTTTGGACCGAGGATGAACCTAACTACTGGCAGAAGAAACTGGAGCGGCCATTCAATAACAATGCGAACTCACACTCAAACCAAGAAACTATTGTTGTAAGCCAGGTGTATGAAGATAAGAATAAATTGGGGAATGGAACAGATAAATTCAATGAATGTATATCCAGTCCGAAAGTATCCAATGGAAAGTATGGGGATATGAGTTGAATGTTTTGAAAATATTCCATAAGCAAAATTTCAAAATGATTTGAAAATTCATCAAAAAAATTGTTTGAACCGATTGCATTTAAATTTTTAGTTATCTTCAATATATTTTTTTTTTCAAAATTGTAAGGGTATATTCCTTTGAGAGATAAATTTTTTGGGAAAAAAAGGTTTTAGCTTTCAACCTCTCCATCTTGATACAAAAAATGTGAGAATGTTCAACAAAAAATTGAATGTTTCCTTCCTTTCTTTGGAAGATTCCCACATTTTTTGCATCAAGTTGGAAAAGAAGATAGCCAAAACTTTTCTTTCCCAAAACATTTTTTTTCATCCCACCAAATTGGTTGGTTGGTTCGATTCGCTGCGTGGTAGGCACAAACTATCCTCTTCGCTGATTCATTATTTTTCAACCAGAAACAGCTGGAACTATCTTTTCACAGTGAAAGTCTGCATATAATGATTCAAATGGCAGTGACGTGTGAGTCAGTTAAATAACATAGGCTATTCCTGCTGTAGTGCAGCAATTATTCAATAACATACTTTGACGGATGTATAGATGCTTCTATTCGATTAAACTACTTGCAGAACTTTTTCTTGCAAACGAATCTCATTTCTGTATTGCTAGGAATCCCAACTAGAGTCAATTTGTCTTTCTTTCTAGTTGAGTATTTTGTGGTAGTTCATTAACACAACGTAGACGATGCTCGTTGAGAGCCGAAAGCTTCCGGAGTCATTTGACTGTCCGAGAATATTTTCACTGATTTATGTGAGGTTGATTTCTGTCCGCACACACAGTCAATAAGATATATTTTAACTTGAAATAAGACAAAAACATTGACATACCTAGGTCCCTAGGTATGTCAGTATATTTGTTTCAGACTGCATACAAGTGCAACAGAGCCATAAGGTGTATTTGATTCATCTATGAAACAACAACATAATACTGTGACTTTCACTGTCAACCAGTAGTCTGCTACATTCCGCATAAACCTGCAATATATACAATTATGTATGAAATTCATCTAGCCCCTTTCTCCAAAAAGATGTGAAACAGATTTTTCAGACATCCTTCGATATGTCTATAAAACTTTTTCTTAGTGAGAGTTCCAGGTGGGTTTTTTTAAATTAGGAGAATACCTATATATTGGACCTAACCTTTAGCGTTCTTTGTAGAATATCACATATACTGCTCTATTGATCATCACCATAATAACAAAATTATCTCTGTAAGAGCTTCTACTTTTATTCCGTCAGAGACATCAGTCATACAATCCATTAGTAGTGGTCAAAGAAATGGGGATAGTACCCCTTTCTGGGTCAGCCTCTGATGACCTTGTACTAATGGTCTGGATTCAAAGAATAGAAGTAATGATTTTGTTTATGAGCATGGTGTAGAATCAGCCAGTTAGGACCCATTCTATGTTTTTCGACAAGGCTAATACTATTGATTTAGGTGATACATTGTAAAATGATCCTTAGGTATTGAGAAATAGGCAATTCTTATTATATTTATTGTTGAGGCATCGGATAATTTTCTTTACAAGATTATGTAATGCTTAATCAGTCGGGTTGAATGCCGATTTGATGAACATACTGGTGTTTTTTCATAGGGTATGTGTATTTCTTTGAGTGGGAAAGATATCAGGCTAATTGGTCCCATCGATTTGGGACTTGGTCTTTGCGGTCGTTTCAAAGCAGAGCTGAAAAAATACTCTCCTTTCCAGGAGTTTTGGAAGGCTGAAATGATTAAATCACCTATTCTGTTCCGTTGGTGTGATAAATCCTTTGGAAATCTTCCAGTCGTTTGAGTGAACTTACATCTCTCTTGACTTTTCGAAGCATTAGTTCCATCAAGAAGAGACTTGTCATCTAAACTAATCTTGTTTCCTGAAACGTTTAGGATAGATGATCATTTAGAATTTTCATTCTTTTCAGACTGAGTTGATTTCTCCTTTGCCATTTCAATATTGAATGGCAGTACATCCAGTTCACTGACAGTGGAACAGCTATTTCTCTAGATAAATTTCTGATAGAATTATTTGGATTCACCTCAAAGCAGGCTGAAACGTCAATTTCTGCATCATATTACAAAACGTTTTTTAGTTCCCCTCTTCTCAAAAAACTTTTTATTGTTCCTGAATCGATGATGAAGCACAGCAAAAAATGCCGAATAGGTAATTCACGATCGGGGAAAGAATTGCTGTGGTATTGGAGTACTCTAACACTATTTTTCTGGCAAACCAAATAGGAATTAACATATCACTTTTTTTTTGATGGGAACAGTGGTTGACAGTTACAATTATTAATGAATTTGTCGAATACTTGATTACTTGATTACTCATTATAATTGTGTTTTATCGAAGCAAACACATTTTTCCAACCGCATCAATATGATGCTCCAGTATTTTCTGTTCTGTACAAAAAAGGCTTCAATGTTATCATTATAGCAGACTTATTTGGTTGATAAAATAAATACGGCTAGTGGAATGAATTTCAGATGAAAATTACCTTTTTGTAAATTAATGCCGAATAGCTCAGTGGTGTCAAGTGAGTAGTACGACTTGATGATCACGGGTTTCACTAGTTCAAATCCCAGGTCAATTTTTTTTCTGTTAGTAATAAAATATTGTCATTCATATAAGTACCAAAATTAGGTGTTTGGACAATCATGGAGTTTTATTTGCCAAAACAAAGACATTTTTTGTACTAGTGAAATAAGCAAATATTTTCTCTCATTTCGTCGCTCATTTCCAACTTTAGGAAGGAGGTGATATGAGCTTTGTAGTTGAGAATGTGTAACGAATCGAAATGCATGATAAAATATAGGGTATTCCATTAAAAGAAATATCACTCTATGAAAGATTTTGAAAATGCGACTGTCAATTTTTTTGTATTTCGGCATCGAGAAGGCCATTGCTACTAATTTGCGCATTTAACCAGTTTCGTAGCATCAATAATAATGCAGTTGGCGATGGTGCAGACCTAATTTGGAACACCCTATGTAGAGGAATGAATTACCCCTGATTTCGACTGGAATAAATAATTTATAAAGTATAATTCTCTTTTATTAATCTCAATCATATTCAAATGCACTTACTGGAATCCTTTTTTTATCATTTTCCTTATCTAACCAGGTTCAGGTTTCTTATTGTTAATGATAATTATACATAAGCTGCATCCTTCAGATTCTAACTGAGAAGTTGTTCAGAAACATTGCATCTCTGTTCCAGTCTTAAAAGGAAAATAAACATAGATATACTATTTCAGTATGTTTGAAAGTATATGCTGATGAAACTTCAATGATATATTTGGACCATTCTCTTTGAGGTTCAACATCCTGCATAATTTATAATTAAACTATGAAAATTGTTCTGCGTTACACACTCAGTTAATTTGTTTTGCAGCATTCAAGCCAATGTTAATTAATTTCCATAATCCATTTTTTTTTTCAATATAGCGTCAGAAAACAATTGAAATGCTGACAGTTATAAGTGAAGCCAATTATGACGTTAAGCTCCAAAACTTAACATGGGGAGATTCACCACCAAAAATCAGCTCCATATACCAATGAAGTTTTCATACGAAAAATGTTGATGAATGAACTAAAAAGTGAGAAAGTGAAATAAAATGTGACCTAATAAACTGGCACCTAATGCATAACGGTGCCAGTTTATTTGGCTTCCCTTTCTCTCACGCATACGTCAGCGGAAGGCAGGCTCCTTCTCTCTCGTCAGACAGATGCTCAGTGTTCAGTGTGCGATAGACATATACTGTTGACAGAATTATAAAAATCTAACCAGCAAGCACAAAATATTCTTTCATCATGTGAAACGTGGCTCAAAAATAATGATACTAATTTTGTGTATGTTCATTATTAGTATCATTATTTATTCCCAATCTAACAATTGGCTGATGGTAGCTATAATATATGTACATACACAAAATAGTCAATAAAATATTTTATTAATAAATAACATTTCTTTACATTATCATATCAATATACATGAAATTTAAGTAATAATATAAGTTCTTCTCGAGTTGAACAATTTCAATATTGAATAGTTTAACTTAGATTAGTTTAAGTCATCACTTTTGTCGGCAGTTCCGAGATGCTCACGTTTTTTTTAAAAGAAGGTTGTAGCCTATACGAAGTTTTCATAGGAATGCTATACAATATAATATATGGAACAGTAACTATATAAAATTTCAATAAATTCATGGATGTAGCCGTTACTACGTGGTAGGAAATTATAATGAAGAAAAGAGAAATGAAACTTTCTATGTTTTTACCACTTTTATTTGTAACTAAGGTTACTGCAGTTTCGTCCTTACTCATTTTGATGAAACCTAATTGGGATCAGTTAGGTTAGCGTAAACTTGAGCGTAAACGTTTGCTAACCTGCTCATGGTGGGTTTGTTCCTCCACCTGAGACAGATTCTGCTTACGTCGCTCAAGAATTTGGTGCAAGGCGGTTTCATAAGGTACCCCGCTCTTGAGGAGATGACTCAGTCGTTTCCTGGCTGCACCACCAAACCTTTTTTTAGGTTCAGTTATTGGATCAGGAGTTGGGAAGCTCTCGCTCCTGATCTAAATTCACAGGGAGGTCAGTTGGGTCGTAAGCTCGATATCCAGTTGGGATCAGTATTTGAAACAATCGATATCCGAACAATATTTGGAAAGGCAAATGAATATGAATAAATTAGGTGATATGAATTGAATTTCAATAACAGAAACTTAAACGGTTCAGTACGGTTGATTGTGACTATGAAGTCATCTTGGTTAACTTTCTTCGAAAAAAATTATGCAAGTTCTGAAGGAAAGTGGTTTCAAAATTAAATCCTAATTGGCCAAATTTCAATCCCAATTCAATTGTACAGACTTCAACAATATATTTGTTAAGAAGCATGCATCTGAAGGCAACCCTTGTATACACAAATAACTGTTGGTTATCGATTATCGAACTTATCCCTGTTTTTCTGACTTTTCTCGATCGGTCACATATTTCACATAATCCAATGTGGCTGATCCAACTGAAAGAGTCGTTTATGATAACATTAGAACAAATATATACCCAATTTGTACAATTTCTGGAATCTTATCAACTTTTCGACCCTATAGGCGTCATTACTTTAGTTTACTCATGTGGAAGATTCCGGAGAATTTCGTTTTCGAATGGTATGGGACTAGACAAAAAACTGATTTGAATAAATTTGATTTTATATATGAGAATCCAGATAGTTTCTTCAGACGGAATTTTTTCGTTTGTATTGGAAGGCTAGACATACATTTTATCGCGAATATCTGATTCGATGAAAACTTTGGTTGTAGAAATTCGAAAAATACGTACTTTTTTCAGGAAAATGAGTTTCTCCATCATTGATCACTTATATTTTTTTATATGCATAAACTTAGGGTAGAAAGTGGAGTTGAATATTATCGGGCATAGTAGTTGAAGTCTACTATCGACTTCGAGAAGGTGAGGGCCATTAACGCAATCACCGTAATCAAATACTGACAGTACAAATGAGTCACACAATATAATTTTGAATTTTTTGTGTGTCTCACTTCTCATTTAAACACCCTCCGTATCTTCCGTAATAATCGAGGTAGAATGATTAAACTCACACGACTAATGGAAGTACTCAAAATCCACCTACCACCTGAATGGGGTTGGTCAAAGTGATATACACTGCCCGCCACTGGCGATGGAACAACACCTAATTTTACGGTAAAACATACCAGGGGGCAAAATTGTTCGCTACCAATGCCCGAACCCCTTCATTCTATCTGGAGAATACTCTCAGGTATCAAAGATGCAGACATTTTCACGGATTCGTTTGGCTGTGAGATGCTATCATCCATTGTCACAACAACACATTCTCAGATTATCGAGATAGTGTGGAGCAGTGTATGAAAAATTATCGATGGCGTCATCTAATATATCCGAGGAAGACCTTTCTCTTGACTCATTCTGGGTGCCAAACATACAAATTCTATCCCAACCAGAAGTGAGAGCTCTCCGATTGATGAGGAAATACCGCAAAAAATGAAAAAAAAAATCCAAAGATTGACATCTCGAAAACTGTACATTTTTGAGCTTTGGCTGCGGACACTTTCAATCACCACATCAAGAACTACAACATATAAAAATTTCGGCAAAATTTACGGCAAGCCATTTCTCATAAGAAATGTGCGGGGTCCTTTATTGAAATATTGAGGAAACATTTTGCCAATCGAAACAAAATTAATCTTAATACTCGTTGCAACACCGAAACAACCGTTAATTTTTAAAGAAAAAATCGCACTCGGTGAACATATAGAATTTAGATTACAGAAGATACAGGGATGTTTCCGTGAGAAGTGAAACAAATTTGGATTTTTCGGGACTGAAATTTTTTCAGGAAAAAATTGTATCCCTAGTGAGCTGGCGGTCCTGATAACGAATCTAAAGGAATTTTGAGCCTATTTTGCCCCCTAGTACGTTTTACCGTAAAAATGGGCTGTTCCATCGCGAGTGGCGGACAATGTATATCACTTTGACCAACCCTATTCAGGTGGTAGGTGCATCAGTCCTGAGAGATAGAGTATTAGAATACAGCATTTAAATGTTACAAAATATTTTTTTTAATAATTGAGGATACTTGTTTTCTCTTACATCTAAAATAAAAACATTCCATACTCATTGTTTGTTTTTTTTCTATTGTTCAATATTATTTTAATTGAAAATACAAGCACTGTTCCCAAATATGAGAACGTAACACATTTCTCTTTTATAATATAAGCTCGAGGAAATAGAACAATGGAATAACTTTGTCAGTTTTTGATAAGAAATAACTTGATCTGGTTTGGTTTGAGTTCTCCGAGCGGATTTTTGTCAGAAACGAATCTGAGATTAAAGACTGTTTTAAATCTCAACAACAGATTCACATATGAAACTGAAAACACCGAGGAGTTCCCATTCTTGCATATCTTGGTGGTTAGAAGCTCAGCGGCCTGGAATTACATGTCTATAGGAAGGATATCAGTACTTTCAAAAAATACCTGATAATTCACTCCACAACACAAAATGGAAGGACTGAAATTTCATGTTCATGGGCTTGTTAGTTCTTGAGTGAAAAAAGATTCGATATTGTATCATGAACCACTGCCATCCTTCAGATATAGAAGATGAGAAAGTGATTCGAAGGAAAATTTTCGACTTCGAAAGACGGATTACATTGCATTTGCAAAAAGTTTAACGTTGAGTACCTTCAAAACATTTTGCTCACTTCAACAAATGTTAGGTTACCTTAACTTGAGATCGGTGAATGACATTTTTGTGCAAACGTTTTTTGTCGCGGCCAACTTCAAATGAAGGATGTAGAAATAGATCAGTCGATGAGTTGATATCTTTCTATACAAACGAGAATGTCTTAGTAGAAATGTATCCAACAAATCAACAAAACGAAATCACAAGTAGATAAAAAACAAATTGGGTGCCTATATAATTTTGAGGTCGGTAATAGTAGATCCATCGAGTTGTATTTATATATTTGAAGTGTTTGTAGGCTTCTAATTTGTTATGCATCTACTTTGATTTCATGTGATTAATTTTGAGTAGATTTGAAAATATTTCACAATTCAAGCAACTTTTTATTTCAGTTATTTTTTATGGGATGACCTGGCCATACAATGTTTCAGTCCTTCAGTTTCCTTATATTTCTCAGTTGTGGAATTGGCCGCGGCGGTAGTGCGCCCGACTCACGATTGGAAAGCCGTGGGTTCGATTCCCGCCTCGACCAGATATTTTTCTCGAGGGAATTCATCTGGTTGAATCTGGGATGATTCTGCAACCGTGATAGGAATCACACGTTAAAAGGTAAGACATTGTTAGTCCTTAGCTCGCACAAGTTTTTCAACTTCTGAGAGTTGTCGTTCATATGGGGGCGACAGCTGATTAACGGAAAAACAGATTTTGAACAATTTTTTTTTTAGAATGTTCTCCTACTCCTGTTTCTTGTAACAGTAGTCCAATCCGTCGATTCAAGACATATTAGTTCTTACCTTGAACTATTGAACTGACGCGAAGTAAATACAAACCATATAAAATTCAATGGTACCTAATAGTCTCGGTAAAACATATATATCTAAATATACACAAAGATTCACACACCTATAAAGTTTTTGTATATTTGTTTGTAAACCCTAATTAGTCAAAGAGGAATCGGCGCATGAGTACCAGAAACTATTCCATCTCAATTTTTTTATGCGATCCTCGTGAAATTACCCTACTGATGATATGAATGCATGTTGCCATGGGGTAACCTCGTTCCATTATGTTTAGACCGAAATTGTTTGAACAATTGCAAACAACTGGTTTTTTTTCAACCAAACAAATTTTTTTGATATTGATGTACAAATAAAGCCAATTGTTACTTTTGAAGGATTAAATAACGATACTAATAATGTACATACACCAAATCTGTATCATCATTACGTGCTTGCTGGTAAAATGTTTATAATACTGTCAACAGCATATGTCAATGGCATCTGTCCGACGAGAGAGAGAGGGATCTTCCGCTGACGTAGGCGGGAGAGAAAGGGAAACCAGACAGCCTGGCGCTGTAACGCGTTAGGTAACGAAACGGTTTACTCATCACTTCAAAAATGTTTTTATGACTTTTCACGATGAAGTTCATATCATACCTGTTTTTTAATTTTTTGTTACGCGCGCTCACCAATATGCGTCCCCTACCTGTCTCTCTCTTGCCTGATCATGTATTTCAAAAACTATCAACGTTATTAAAATTTCAAAGGATAACTATTTTATCAGTGATCAAGTTCCTTTGGCACTTATATTAATTTACCTGAAATTCCATGTTCATCAGATGCCTTGCATATGCAATTATTTAATAATGCATAAACATAGAGCTTCTGCTCGAACATCTATTCGGATAACTGCGTTGAATTCACGGTATAAAATACTAGCGGTTCGGATATAAATTAGAAAATGATACTTTTACTACCTTCATTCATGAACAGATGCTCATTATCAAGTGATCCTAAAACACCACATGTATTTGTAAAAAAAGCCTGTAAAATTATAGCTAGTTACGAAGCACACGTTGAAAGGTAAGACCTCGTTAGTCCTTAGCTCGCACAAGTTTCTCAACTTCTGAGAGTTGTCGTTCGTATCGGGGCGACAGCTGATTAACGGAAAAACAGATTTTAACCAGATTTACTGCAAAAAATGCAAATTTTTATGCGATTGTGATTCTAAAGACTGCAAAAATATTATATATGAAAATAATATTGATGATAAATGAATAAATAAATGTTTTTAAATCTTGTTTCATTATTTCATACTTCTAAATCTATCATCTTCGTTTGAAAAAGTTATTTAAGTACTTTATGTTCTAATAATAGATAAGTAATATAAACCGATAATAAATTAGTTTTTATTACATGTTCTGCTGCAAGCTTCAATAACTTTTGTAAAATTAATTTTAAGAAAAAACTCACTGGAAACAAACCGTAGATAATTTAACATTACTCTCTTTCAACATTTTGATGAAGTTGATAATGTTTGAAATAAATAATAAATAATGATTTAGGACACAGAGAGGCCGATGAAGCGTATAAATCAGAGACGATACGGCGATACTTGAAGGTAGAGGACGCATACTGGTGAGCACATCTAATAAACAATTAAAAAACAGGTATAAACAATGAAATTTTTCGAAATCGCTATCAAATATATTATGAACTATTGTATGAGAAATTGAAAAAATATTCTTTGATTTTTTTATATATTTTTCATAGGTCAAAAGTAACTAAATTAAATTTTTTTGGAACATTTAAAAATTTCTATTTCCAAAAATATTAACTCCGTCGTGAAAAATCATAGATTCAGTTTTATTTGTACTTCAATACAGAATTGGAAAATAGTCCGGTTGAAAAATGATTCCATGCAATTTTTTAAACATTTTCGGTTTAATCGATATGAGACGGGATTGCCCTATGACAACATGCATTTATCAGTATGGTGATTTCAAGGGGATTGCCTAAAAAAATTGAGGTGGATTAGTTTTCTGTACTCATGCAAGAATTCCTCCTGGACTAAATCACTACATATTATGAAACACAATCCCCTCTACTTGTCTGTCTGTCTGAACACGGTAGGTAAGCCGAGGCGTATGTCGAGGGAACTGAAGTCGGAAACTGAGGGGTTCATCATGGCTTGCCAGGATGGTGTCTTCAACATTTTAGTCTACCGCATTCGCGTGATGGGTACAGAGGTTCCTGACACAAGGTGCAGGACCTGCCGCGAGGCACCCGAGACCCGAATGCACTTGGTATCAGCATGTCCAGCATAAGCGATCTTGACCTATATCCATCGACATAAAGCAGCCTAAGAGTGCTATATTACCGTCTATGGCACTCTTACGGTATTGACGAGATACCGGTGTTGCCCTACGCTCCGGAGGATATTAAATCCGTTGTGGGGAACGAGAAGTACCGAATTTATTGGAACTAATCGTTCCCCACCCACAGGTTCATACAAGCTAATAAGCCTGATTTAATCCTTCTCGAACACCAGAGCAAAACTATATTTGTCGTGGAGTTTTCAACTTCTGGCGAGACGTATATCGTCAGAAAAGAGGAGGAAAAATGGATAAAATACCAAGATTTTCTCTTC
>WOGO01000227.1:0-18916 GCA_015342085.1 Leptinotarsa defecta
CTAAATTTGAGATTTAAACATCTTTTGACTGCACCTAAACATAAAACTTCTCTTTCCCGATGATCTTTTTCTTATAACATTGCACGCTTATATAATCAGCTACCCATTGAATTGAAATCCCAACCACCACGTAGTTTCAATAAAAATCTGAAGAGATTTATGCTACAATCCGGTTCTGTTCTTTTATAACATTGATCAGTTGACACCTATACATAATATGTTTTTTAAAATAAATATGTAGAAATCATCAAATTTATCGTTGTTTGTGACATGATTTTTCACATATAAATCAAATTCTCATTTTTCTTCTGCTTCTCTCCCTTCTTTTCCTTTTTTTTTCTATTTTTCATCAAGTTCGATTGCAAATAATGTGTATTAATGTAAGTTATCTGTTACTGGTTGGATGGAAGAGCAATTTCTGCCTTGATTTATCATGCGCAGACGTTGAATTCTACCATTTTTTAGGTCAGATTAGTATTTCTTGTACTGAGTAACCTCTCAATAAAGGATTTATTATTATTATTATACCAGAAATACGCAACGGACTGTGACTGCTAACCGTTCTGATGTTCAACTCCGTACACGTCGAACTCCACTGTTTAACAATTCTTTCATTTGAACAACTGCGTTTTATGTAAAATAAACTTCTTGAGAACGTTTTTTTCAGATAAGTTCAACTTCCATCGATTCAAATCCAACGTGAATCGCTACTTCCGCAAGGCACCACTCTCAGAGCGCCATTGTGGATTTTTCTGTAGTGTTCATGTTTTGTCCATGCAACAAAAAAATTAGATACTCACCTGTAGCAGTTCATTTCCGATTCTTCAATAAAGACCTCTCATTTCAGATCCGCCACCCCACCGACCCGACTCAGTGCCAGAAGTGTCCCCAAGGAACAATTCCCGACCCGCACCACGTCAACTGCAACGACATCCCGGAGGAGTTTCTTCAGCTCGACAGCGGCTGGGCTATCGGAGCCATGGCTCTCAGTTCTACCGGGGTGCTGATAACTTTCTTCATCTTCGGAGTGTTCGTCAAGTACAACGAAACACCTGTGGTGAGGGCATCTGGAAGAGAACTGAGCTACGTACTGCTGAGCGGGATTCTGATGTGCTACGGTGTGACATATGCATTGGTGCTCAAGCCGAATGATATCGTTTGCGGGGTACAGAGGTGAGGTTTTGTTTTTTTGAGTATACTGCATGTTTCTGGCAGTCATTGTTGAATAAATAAATGAAAGGAGTACACTAGCATTGAAATTGTAATTTTTCTGTTAATCTCTCTCTTCCATTGAAAATTACTCAGTATGTATTTCTATTTCATGTCCTGTGACTCTGACACTTGTCATCGACGTGTCCCATTCAAGAATATAATTCGAACTTCTATAATTGCGCTCGTGTCCAATAAAGAGTAAAGGGTTCTGCTCGAGAATACCTACCACAGAGAAGCAACAAAGACGGCCATTTTGTGATCCTTTTTTGTAGACGCATGCGTCGACTTGGTTGTCTCCACGCCATTCATTCTGGTGCTTAGTTGTCTCCATTAGTCTGTGAGCACTGAGCAAACATAATGAGGTAGGTAGTTAGTTACAAAAGGTACCTACCTAACTCGGTATACATTAAAATTATGCTATTTAAGCAAGAGTTTTCAGGAAATAATTGGTTTTGAAGAATCCATCGTGAGAGAAACAGTAGTTGTGTGTTTTTGAATCGAGACTGGTGAAAATATTCGAGTGAAATTTCACGAGTTAAACTAATATCAACAACTAGATTTTGTGTGAATTTATAAGAACTGAAATTCGAAATGCCTGGTTACTATTGTCTTTTCCAATATAGGTCTGCATGTTGATGGCATTGTGAGTGACATGGGCTCTAACTTTTATGAATTGTCATCAAAGTTATCACTTCAGAAGAATCTGAATTTGAACTCGGTGGTACAAAACTTGTTTATATTTTTGATCAAAGTCATTTGAAATATACAATCCACAAACGTAAATGATATATTTATATCAGATGAGAATCACTTTTCTCCATCCACCCTTCCGGATTATGATTTTAAAAAAGAAAATGTAATTCTCAGAATTCATTCATTTACATTTACAAAAAGCTCTTCAAGTTCATACATGTTATGTGTGTCACTCTTTCAGCACGAAGTGCAGGACTTTGGATGTAAATTGTCTGTTAAGCTATTTTGAAGCTTATACTACGAAAAAAACAGGTTTGGAAATTCGCTCTCACCACCAGAAGAATTCATTAATTTTATGTATCAGTTGGAATGTTTATGTAACAATCGATTCACAGAAATTTCTACTACTGGGGGAGCAGTTTCGAATATATTATTCAACTTAATGAAGGATGTAGATTTTCTTCATCCTTGTGAAAATTTTCCAAAAATGTACATAATTAAGCTATTCATAAGAATGAACATTTTTTATAGTATCAAATATACTAATAGAGATATCAATAATACCAAAGGTAAAACTGTAAAAAGGAAACTTAAGATTCTGTCACATTTTTAAATTAAGAGGTTTTGGTAAAATATCTTGTTTCATTATTTTTTCATTTGGAACCTTACTTAATTAGAACCCTCAGATTGTATTGATATTGTTAATGGAAGTTTAAGTTAAGATTACATAAAATAACAAAAGTCACTTCTATTCATTTCATCCTTAGTGGACTTATTTATTTCAGAGGATATAAAATGATTATATAATATAAGCATTATTCTATTATCGTAACTTTATTTTAATTTTCTATCTAATGAATTGGATTTACAAAATAAAGTAATTTAATTTATTTTTCAGAAGCCAATTCATCATAAATAATAATAAATTGGCCACATAGTTGAATATTCTCTATTATTTCTGCGAAAGTGGTTCAAGTAGCAATATAAAAATTGAATGAAGTAAGATGCCCTTCACACTATAATTTTATAGGTATTTCACAGTGAGCCCAAGTACTATTTTTATTAGTGTATATCGCTGAGAGGTCATTTTTCTCAGTGAACCAGGTTGTCTATCATTCAAAATCTTCGGTTCGGAGTTGGGACACCGAACATCAAAGGATCCGACGTTAATGTCTCTGTGGTAGGTATTCTCGGTCCAGGTGTTTGTCGGTGAAAAATTCAGAAAATACCTCATTCTTGATTCCGGTCATGTTTGTGAATCATAAAAGTGGGGCGTTTAGTTTTTGTGTAGTTTTGGACTGATATAAAACATTGAAAATGTAGGTGATAATTGTTGAATTGATCAAGATATTCTGGATTTCAACTTCTTAATCAAAATATATAGGATATGAAATTCCCAAAAGAAGGAAACCCATGGAAAGTGGAGGGTAAATAGTGAAACGTATGTTGTGAAATCGTTGTATCTATCTCCTTTTCGGTGCAGTGTTTATCCTCGTGTGTTTTAATCAGTGTTGTGACGGAAATTGGCATCCACAAGAGTGGAGCTTCCGCATGAAACGTAACTCTGCATCCTCCTTCTCATGTCTCTTGACGGAGTTTTGCATATGAAGGAGTGTATTATTTCGCGCTGCAAATCTGCAGAAGTTTTGTTGAGTCTAATTAGTCACTCGTTGAATTTATGAATGTTATCTATAAATAAAATAAATGATTGAAAATTTTATTCACATAAATCGTGTTAGGTGTTAGATTCCGTGTTAGGAATCACACGTTAAAAGGTAAGACCTCGTTAGTTTTAGCTCGCACAAGTTTCTCAACTTCTGAGAGTTGTCGTTCGTATGGGGGCGGCAGCTGATTAACAGATTTTAAACAGATTTTAAACAGATATAATTGGCTTTCCTAAACGTGTAAGCGTTTAGAAAAATGAATATACATAATTTGATCGAATATTCCGCAGCCATTTTCAGAGGTGAACTTTTCAGTTTGCTCTTCATTATCTAGATTTTAGATTTACTCATATTTAGATTTTGTGTGAGGTGAAAAAGCCAAAAAATATCAGGGAACATAATTTGCACCTTAGTGATTCAAGTTACCAACAAGTATTTCTTTTGTTCAATGAATGGTTAGTGATAATATTTTTTCTTATGTATCCACCTCCACTGCTGTCTTCGTTATCCTTCGTTACCATTTTACTATTGTTTCTTTACCTCCGTTACAACACTAACAAGAAATACGCGGCCAACTGAATTCAACCCAATACGCAATACACTTTTTAATCACATTTTTTAAAACGGCATACTTGTCATAAACGTGTGGAATGCCATTTCCAATGTGTGAGGCATTAAGTGCATCTTTATATGTCATTGGTTTTGAACTTGATGTCATTACATTGAAACCAGAGCCCAAAAACAGAGAATTTGTAATCCAACACCAGACATATCAGTGGCGTTCGATGAACTAAGAATCTAAGTAAGAAACTAAGAAACCTATGTAAGTAGAGGCGATGACATGATTGGTAGAAGACTCGAATATCAAGGTTAAACGAGGATGTCCAAGGCGGTCCGTTGTAAAGTTAAGCTTTGAAATAGACCGCCGAATGTGATTTGTCTTTCACGATAGCTTCCATACCAATATAACTAGTTGAAACCAGAACCCAAAATGTAGCATTCGTGATCCACCACCAGAGAGTGCCGTTTTGACTCGTTATAGGTCTCATCAGTGGTACAAGGTTGAATCACGAAGGCATTGCTGGACTCAAATGTTCTTGAACGATAAAGCTAAGTAAGAAGAAGCGATATATCTTTTTTACGAAGACGCCATCTATGAGATCAACAGAACATCAATCCAAATGAAACTTCGACATCGATCGTCGAACGAGTTTCGTCTTGCACAGTAGGGTTTCCTGCAGGACAACTGGTTGAAACCAGAGCCTAGTAGGGGCTCTGGTTTCAACCAGTTGTCAGTAGGGGCAGGGTAGGGACAATTGAGTTCTGGACTCAATTGTCCCTACCCTCAGTAGGGAGCAATTGAGTCCAGAAAGGTATTCGTGGTTCAGCTTAGTATAACTGATGAGACCTTTGGTGGGTAATAATGCCAGTGTGTGGTGTTGGATCACGAATGATTTATTTTTGGGCTGAGGGTTCATTTAGTTGCCTTTCAGTGAAATCTGCTGTGAAAAGCAAATTACGTTCGATGGTCGATTTCGATGCTTGACTTTACAACGACTTTTCTTTCGCATTCGTGGATTGAGTTTTCTGTTCATCCCATAGATGGCATCTTCGTAGAAGGAGGTGTTATAGCTTGAAGCCACCTACTTAATGGCAAAGTTTTTATGTTAATTGCCATTTCTGATTAGTATGCATAAACGAAGTCAATTAATTGGACTTGCGATCATATTAATTGGTACTGTTTGTTAGGAATTACACGTTGAAAGGTAACACCTCGTTAGTCCTTAGCTCGCACAAGTTTCGACTTCTGAGATTGTCGTTCGTAGGGCTCACAAGCTCACAGCTTGTTAACGGAAAAGCAGATTTTAAACAGATTTTGTAAAACAGATTTTTGAAGTGCAGAGGTCCCAGGTCTTTGACGTTTTTATTTTATTATGATTTTCAACTATTTGTTTATGAATGTTGTGTAGGCCTATCTCCATAACATGAATTGGGGATGGCAAAAAAAACAACTTAGTTCTTATCTCAGTTTTTATTGAAAAGGTACATGTTGCCCATTCTCAACAATATTGACTACTGTTTTTAATTTCCATGGCAGATTGCTGGTGTGCCTCTGAAAAATAGGTTTACAATGTAAAATGGGAATACTATTTTCAATTGTTGAAAGTTCCTAAATTGGATAATTCCATCAGTTTGCTACCATTTTATTTGACATATGAATTGGATTTCGCTAACTCGACATAGGATGACTTTTCATATATATTTCCTGAATTTTCCAATAATGTTCTAATATTGTTCCATTTATGAAAAAAATACAGTGCATTCCGGTGAAATTGAGTCACCCTGAATGAGTCATTTGATATTGAGACTGTGAAAAAATATGTGGAATACTTCAACTTTAGTATCCGGGTATACACATATTTATTTAGGAATCAATCCGTTATCAACCATCCCCTTTTTCTAACAACTCACAAGTCGAGAATTTCAACTTTGTTTAATTCATGAATTATTTTGATTTTTTTGGAGTGGAATTTTGGTTCGCGAAAAAATCTGAAAATGTATGATTTATTTCTTTGGGACAACTTAGTGAAATACTGCAGCTCTTCCATCAAGCAACATATAGTCTAGAACGACAACATTAATGCCTTCGTTATTGAATATTTCTGAACGGACAAGTTGCCTGTTATTAACAGTATTACTTCTCATGAATTCATGTAATATTTATGTCTTACATTTCTGTCGGTATGATTCTCGTTGAAAACTCGAGTAGATAATAAACGCAATAAAACTAAGTTGAGAGATAATTTTGAAACGAACATTATCAACTTCTGCAGTAACTAGGTGATGCAATTTAGAACCATATACAAGAAATTTTTCACGGTGATTTTTTATTTTGTTATTTTTGTCAGTATCACTCAATAGTGCTTAGTTTGAACATAGATAAATTGTGTGTTTTAAGGTTGGTATTGGATAAAGACATGAAATTATTTAATTTTTTCAATTTATTTTCGTTGTAAAGTTAAAAATGTCACAGGGTTGGATACATAATCGAAAAACCTTCCAAATAAAATGTCACTCTCCTATTATCTCCATTTGGAATTTAATTGACATGTAGGATGTTATGGGGAGGGGTATACTGACAAGGAATTGGTTTTCAACTGATGTTGATGAAGTTAAATATTATTTGAAGACTTAATATCAATTGACTCATTATTCCAGGTGGCTCGTTTTAACTGGGTCGCACTGCATAAAATGGTTAAAAGGGTCGAAATTCTATTTGTTGTGTTAAATTATAATCAAAGGTTATCTGGACATATTGTAAGTATATGAGGAGAATGTTACATTGCATTCACTTACAGACCTTTTCAATGGTAATTTTCCATTCTGTATATTTTCAAAACGGATAGAAGTATCAAAAAAGTCTCAGCCTCTAACTGAAAGATTCCAGAGCCCTCTCAGCCCTCCACTTTTTCATAGATACCATGTATGATATATCATTCAAAAGATTGCATAGGTGAAATATCATCTCCAAATTTCGGATCATTCCAAAGGCATAAGTTTTATATACCCCGAATATTTTGGAAATGCATGCGAAAATATCAAATTTATCACCGAGACCCGGAACTGAAAGGTTGCCAACTTAGGTAACTGTTTCGAATAGCACTTATCTAAATGTAAAATATCATTTAGTAGACCTACAAGAGTAGAATATCTTAGAATATCAACTCAGTTCAAAAACAAACATCAGAGAGGCTCCAGAGATGGGATAAATCCTACTGTATTTGAAACTAACCACACTGATTACTGCATCACTACTACTACAGGGTAAAGAAAGTAGTTTTAATGAAATAATATGTTCTCACTTCCACAGACGTGCAAGAGGCATATGACATATTTACTAATAAACTCAACATGTACCATTCATTCAAATTCAGGATAGAAAGTATTTTTGGTAAGCCCTCCCAAAAAAGAAAATGATGAGGTAAACAATTCATAATAATGTACAAACGAAAAAGCGTGAGCAAATATCAAAAAGAAAACTCCACATTGTGATAAGTACTATTTGCTTGGAATTATTCTCATTGAAATTAGTATGTCTTCTTAAAAATAGCATCTCAGACAATATTGATGAGATTTTGAAATTCTCTGTTTTCTCACCTGAAACAAAGTACTTGCGGAAAATCAAAACTTCATTTACTGACCGAGCATTACTTTCTGATACAGATTTTAACACAACTTCTATTTTTCTTTAACTAAATATACAGGGTCCTGCAACAGTGGGGCGGTGTTCCATATCTCTATTTAGGAAACAGATAGGAATCTAAATTTCTATAATATCACCTTATTACTCGAGCTCGACAAAATAAAAATATTGGCGGTCAAACAGGGTGGGCGGATCCCAACTGTGTTTTTTCAAATGGCAATCTATATTTTTTATTGTTTTTTCGGTTTCTACATATAAAATAAAAGACACTTTATGTATATCTTCACTTCGAAAATATTGACGGTTTTCGAGATATCTAACATGACAGGTTTTTTTTCAATATTCGTCACTCAGAATATTTGAAATTATAAAGATGTACCAAGTCCAATTGAATTTTTTTTTGGTCAAATATTCTACATTGGTAACTATCCCAAACGATATATCTGAAATCTACCTGTGATATACAGGGTATGAAAAACCGCTTGCCACATATTGTAAATAAAAATTTGCAGAAACTTCCTTATTTTAAATGGAACACTCTGTATATTATTGATCCATAAGGAGCGTCAACGAAACCTCTACAAATTTCATCAAGTATTCCCTATGCCTAGGTTCAATAGTTTTTCTTAAAAAAAGCATTTTTTTCGAAAAATGGTCGTTCGTCCTATTTCTTCCTATATTCGTAATTTTGATTTAGAGCTGGAAAAGTATCATGTATGTATGACAATTTTCCTTCAGCGAAATTGTATGACAATTTTAACTTTTTTTTTTTAATTTTATTAAATATGAATAACAATGCTAGGTAATCTTTTGTTCAATAATTTTTTCCAAAGTCATTTATTTTCATTAAAACCCATAAGAGTTCTTCTGTTGATTCACAAATTTGTGAAATTTATAACTTGAACTTTTTTTATTCCTGGATTTCATGATATAATTCGAAGATTGAAAACTTGAAAATCAATTGAAACTGTTGAAATTGCTTTTGGACTTTTTCATTTTATAATTACTGAAATAATATACAATTTTTATTAACACATTTGTGGTTTACATAAATTTTTTTACAGAATGCACAGTGTTCGAACAAAGGTAATTACGAAACGTAGAAAAAGGAGTATTGTTGGAGGGACGAGTCCTCTTTTGTTTAATCATTTAATGTACAATGTAATTGCACAAAGGAAAAGAATACCTGCAAAATTAGAAGTTTCGGTAACTTATATAGAAGACTGGTAGTTTCGAACAAAAATTTTTGAGTAAGTTTCAAGTAACACAATGTTATGTTGAACTAATCCTTGTCGAGTCTTAAGCTTACTCAAAAAAATTAATGTTTTTCTATGAGTATAGATATATTCGGTTTTACTATATAGTGCGTTTATTTAAGTACTCTCATTTATTCCAGGGAATGATTCCTTGCAATATTTTTGTCAAGCTATCTCAAAATCTATTTGTACTATTTTATTGGATGTCGTTTTGACCTGTTGGCATCCTAGGTGTTGAGTAAAAATCAATAAACATAATTAAAAAACCCCAGGAATTTATTAATGAGTGCATTAATTGATGAATCATTCAATCATGAGTACCTTTTATGAACGACTGCTTCAAAGAAGAAAATACAATGTTCATGCATTTTCAGTTTGAAAGTTTTCATTTGGATGGAATACTAATAAACAAACTATCAAGAACAATACTGAACGTATATCCTTTTTGTGTTATTCTACTTACCGAACTTTCTGTCTGTTCTTTGGAAGGTTACTTCTATTGAAAAACAACAAGATCGCCTGTTTTGCATACAAATGTATATAATTTTAGAAGTATTCTAGAAACCGTGAAAAACCTTCGACACCTAATAATCTTCAGAACTGAAGAGTTTTCAACATATTTTCTTAGGAACCTTTCTTTAAAATATGACAAAACATCCTATGACAAAACATCCTATGACAAAACATCCTATATTTTCTTTATGTTACAAAGGTACCTGTAGTTGAAGAAAATATTTTGTATACAATTGTAAAGAACCAGGTGGTGTATTTGTTTATGCTTTTGTCTTTTGTGGTTATATCAAAATTTGATTCGTGAACAAAATTAGTTCTAGAGTTTTAGTCAATAGTGCTGGTGCTGGTTGGCAGAAATGATTTTTTTGTTATGCTCCTTATGATTTGTCGAAAATTACGAATTGTTAAATTCATCATAATAGTGTAACTTTGTTTTCAAACTTGTGAAATGTTCCATTTATTAGTAACGATTTTTTATTTTTACAGATTCCATAGGCCTTGACGATTGCAAGGCGGATTAGAGGAAAAGCAAATTACTGTGATGGGCATAGTTGTAGTAATCTTTCCCATAATCGCTTACTATTAAAAAAAAGGACTCTTCGTTAGAACGTTAAACTTGGCAGATTGTGTAATTGTTTTTGTACATAAGTGATTTTTTATTACACAGTTTTTATTATTATGATTATTGAAAAATACTGATTATGAATAGTGAATGTAAATTTTCTCTTTTTTGTTCGTTTGTCGTTCGTTGAAAACACAACTTGTTGTACATACATAGCGCGATTATATATTATATACATAGTTGATACAGTTTTAAATTTTCAAGATACATCACTGAAGTGCAAAGCTGTGCTGTTAGTGGCAATATTTGTTAATATACAGGTTGCTGCCAATGATTCAAACATTCAGTCTGAATTTCTCTGTTATAATAACACTTTTTATTTTATTGTGAGCGAAACAATTGATAAGTACTTTTGTATTTCATTCAATGTATATCTTTTTAAAATAATTCATTTCATCCATCATTTGGGATGATTGATCTTGAAATTCCCATATTTTCAGAATAACATCTAGATATGGAGGACTAGGAATTAACTTACATATTTCGTGTGTCATATTTACTAGAAAATTTCACAAATGAAAGGGAAGAAAATTAATTTTCTATATTTCTTTGCCACTACAGGTTGTTTGAAATTGCCGGCAGCCGGTAGTTAAGTTATTTTAAGTTGTTTTATACGTTTCACTGCAATCCTATAACGTAATGTATAACTTCTTGAGTTATTTTAGCTGATTTTAATTGTAATGATATTGACCTTTCTTTGCTACACATATTTTCTGTTATTTATTAGGCTGAGATGTTATATTTATGAAAAATCATCAATTTTTATGGTTTCAGTATTTTAAATAAATTTGAGAAAGGAAATTAGGGATATTTCAATTGAATATACCTTTTTGTTACAAGTTGCAACTTAGAGCAGAGAGCTGTAATATTAGAAGGGTGTAAATGAATTTTATGCGAGAAATTGTTACATCGCTTGTAAAATAGAGATTTTCCCAATGCTTATAAAGAAATGCAATATGCTCTATGTGAACTATACCTAAACTAATTGTAATTCATACTCAATCAATTTATACTGATTTTAATAACAAGAAGTGTCTTCCAAATAAACGAGACATCAAAATTACATGTGTTATTTCTAAAGTTCCCAATGGAAAACAAAAAAAATCTCTATTCATGCAATACGCCATATACAGATATTTTTATGGGCAGAAAGCAATCCTTTGCACTACATTGAAAAGTCTAGGACACATATATGACGCCAGTCTTATTGGATGCACCGCTCCATCGGAAACGACAATTAAACGAAGTTGGTTTGCTGACTTTAAACTTGGTTGTAGAGACACCGGTGATGCAGAATGCAGTGGACGTTCAAATGAGGCAGTAACAGCAGGAAACAAAAACACAAAATCGTTTAGAATGATCGAAAAGTGAAGTTGCGTGAGTTAGATGTAAAGATATCAAAAGAACGTGTTGGCTTTATATTGCATGAGCATTCGACTATGAGAAATCTTTGTTCAAAGTGGGTGCCGCGCAAGCTCACTGTTGACCAAAAACAAGAACATCTTGATGATACTGAGCAGTATTTGACCATGTTTAAACATATCAAATCGGAATTTTTGCATTGATATGTGACAATTGATGAAACATAGATCCACTTCAATAAATGGAGATTGAGACCAAACCCGGAAAAATCAAAATTTATCATTTTTCATCACAACCCTTCAGAGACGCTACCAACAATAAACATCAACAACGAAATGGTAAGAAGCAGGCAATCAGTAAAATACTTGGGAGTTAACATTGACCACAAAATCAACTTGAACAGCCATACAAAAATGATTAAAAAGAAATGCATCCACACTAAAACTGCAACTAAAATATATAAAAAGATATGCCGTCCACTTCTCGAATATGCCCATGTAATTTATTCAAGTTGTCGTAATCATGCATGAAAAAAAATCTCCAAACAGCTGACTAAGGAGTGTTACCAAAATGCGTCACCTTCAGAACATACTACACAATCCCGCAAATGCACCGCTTTATAAAACTACAAAAGTGAAACCTATAAAGGAGATACTATCAGACCTAGGAAACCGCTTTGCTAAAAATGAAACTAACATAAGAGACCCTACAGGCATTATGTAGGGAAAGAGCTGAAGGACAACTATCCAAATTCGAATACCCGGAAAAAACTATTTGGGAAAATATCAAATCGCTCTCATAATTTATAATATTTTTTTTGTCAGAAATATAATGTACTTCAAATCTATTATGTAAGCATATGTAAAAATCACTGCAAATATTTAAAAATTGTACACTGGCTGAAGGACTTTGGTTGATGGCCCTTTGGTATTCAGCATTAAATGACATTTATTATTGTTATTATTTTACTTCACTCCGGAATCAAAACGATTGTGATATGAGTGGTGAGCAACTGGTGAACTCGTCCAAAGTGCCTGAAAGCACAACAATCGGCTAGAAAAGTTATGGCTTCGGTATTTTGGGATGTGAGTGGTGTAATATTCATCCACTATCTTGAGAAGGAGAATAACATCAACAGTAAATATTATATAGCTTTATTGGAGCGGTTGAAGGCCGAAATTGCGGAAAAATTACCCCATTTGAAAAAAAAGTGCTGCTTAATCAAAAAAAGGCACAGTGTCGCAATTCAATAAAAAAGATGGCAAAATTGCATGAAATGGTCTTCAAATTGCTTTCGCATATACCATATTCGCCAGATTTGGCTCCCAGCGACTACTGGCTTGAATGAAGAGGTTATTGCTGAAACTGATGCCTATTTTGAGGCAAAGATAAGTCATTCTATAAAAGTGGTATTGAAACGTTAAAACGGCACAGGAGTGATTGTGTGGCTCTTGATGGACATCACCAGAAATGAACAAAGCCAATTTTGAAAAAAAACGCGTTATCTTCCTTAGGTCCAGGACTTTTCAGCCCAGGTGTTACTTAAATATTACGTTTGCAAAATATATTTCGAAAATGACTATTGTTGAAAGTGATTGAAACTCAGACTACCAAACACGCAAAAACCAAAAGAGCATTAGGTATTGGTGGTTTGTTGTTGAGTGTGAATGCATGTACAAATTTTTGAATATGTTCAAACATGAAGTGGTTATCCTGTAGGAAATTGTGGATTGTATTCTTCATCAGCTTGGAAACTTTGGATGAGTTTTTGTCAAATCTTTCCAATGTTGTATGCCGCAATATTGTTGAAGTGTGGTACTTCGTGTCTAATACAAAGAAGCAACTATGAATTCCATTCTATCTAATACTATCTCTTGGATAGTAACCCGACCAATTTCATGGCAAACTATCTCTTGGGTTTTTTCAGAGTAACTCAGTCGAGTGTCAAAAATTAAAATAAAATATTAAATGAAAAAAATGTTACATTATTCCCAAAACAATGGTATAGAAAGATTCAAATTATTATAAGACACTTGTGAGAGTAAAGACACACCTGAAGAAGCCATTGTACGGCGAAACACGTGTTGGGTTTTTGTAAAATTGTTTAGTGAAAATCTCACAAAGTGTTTTTTGGATACGCTTGTAAAAGTTATCTTGAAAAATTTCATTCTCAACTGAGGTGAACTGAACTGAGGTCGCACTTAGCAGCTTGTAAATGATATGAAACTATATTTTTAACATCAATGTTTTCTCCAAAACAATCTTAATCATCAGAAGTGATGATTAGGTAATACAAAAAATATATACTATGGTTATGAATGGACCTAGTAAGCTACGGTGTTAGCGAAATCTGTCGAGAAATAAGAAATGTTTGTGAAAATTATTTAATTATTGTCATGAATATATAATATGGAATTTACAAAACTTAATGGCCCTATCTTTGTATACATTTGTATACATATAAAAGATCAATAAATTATCTTATAAGGTCAGGGCAAGTTAAAGAGATGCATGGCAGCAGAGCTCAAAGGGCGGCAAAATGAGACTAAGCCAAAATTCAAATTTGGGTATAGAAAATGTAATTTTCATATCGGAAATTGTAAAAATATGAACAGATTTGAGAGATTGTTTTTTTTTTATATTTGAAATGCAGACGAATGGAATTTCTGAACACAAACAAACACAGTTGCAGTAGAAATTGTTACAGCCTGATTTTAAGAAAAGGCCTTTTGAATGTGGAGGTACACTAACGTTTGGTTTTCTGCGTCAAATTTTCTTCAGATGAGGAAATTTCCTTAAGCGACTGTAGAAATTTAGAATCGAATCTGAATGACTAATCTGTAAACAAATGTGATATTAATGGTTTAGAATGATGCAAAATTATTGCAATTCTGTCTTTTCAAATTATATTTTAAATAATTGTTTCGATACATTTCCAAATATAATGATAGCTTCAAGAATTGTTATAAGTTGCCTGTATCTGTTTCAGGTGGCCAATAATCAGTTCCTGAATTGAGACTTAAAAATCATTTGCAGTCAACAATGAGTCAATAGAGACTCAATAATTCAATGTCAATATTTTTTATAGAATGAGATATTTGCAACAAAAATGATTATCGACAAAATAATTGAGGACGTTGCTGTAATGAATGCTGAGAGTATATTTTAAGTAGTACCCGTATTATATGAAAATTTGGTAGGTAGGTGTACATATTATTAATTTGGTCATTTATCCATAAAGGTTTCACCTGACTGGCCTTTTCTCCGAGGCTACAATACAATGGAGAGCACACCAGTATTCAATGACCACTGCCAACAACGTGTGGTAAGTGATAATAGTGTTCAAACAATCGCCTGCTCTGAAAAGATGCTATGAAACAAAAAAAACATGCTTCTGCAATTATCCAGTTGAGATTTTTGGTGTGGTATGGCAAGCCAATCTTGTTCCAACTACGAAAACTCTATAACAAATGTTGTCTTACTACTTTGATAGTTGATGAGGATTACATTAGGCTCATCAGTTTGTTTTAACCTGAGGTGAGGAATGGACAGTTCCAGTGAATTCGATCAGAATATGTGCAAAACCTGATGTCACTATAAATGATATATCAGTTTCCAAGTCTGCCACCCATGTCAAGTTTTCGGTAATGTTCATTGATGAACATCTAGATTGGAAAGTACATTGTTTGAGTTTGATATCAGCGCTTCTTTTGCAGTGCTATCTTTTTAAAAATTTGAGAACGGTACTTACACATTCTCATTTGATTATGGTGTATTACACACAAATTGAGAGTTGTATCCGATATGGTGTTTGTTTCTAGAAATGGTCAACCACGTCTCATTTGTTTTGATAAACGAAAATGACCAAGCTCTTCTAAAAACACATCTTTAGAGACTGCTATAGACAAAATAAATAAATAATTCAGCTGATAATTTAATCATACTTTAGGGATACGTATACTTACCAACAAAATTTGAAAAAATTAACAATCAGCCTTTTCAAACCTGTGTTATTTTCTGAACATACCTCATACCTAGGCATACCCCGAGGCTGCTTGATTATATCCGTCAAAGAGCCATTTTTCTGACCCAGATGCTTTTACAGGAGCTGTTCACCTGACTAACTGACACTACGTCTTTTCATATTCAACACCACATCCAGATTGTTTTTGCAGCTTTGGAAAATATTTGACATTCATGGAAAATGTAAGCTGAATTCCATTAGGAGCTTGCCTTCTAACTTCATACTTTTGAGTCTTGGTACATGGAACCAATACTGTTATGTTAGTATTGTCAGTAAGTCATCCTTTTGTGGTCCAGATCTTGATTAAGTTTAGGGTCATTTGCATGAGTTCTGCTATGACTACATTATATCCTCCTCCTATGATGACGATTAAGTCATCAGCATAATCCTGAGTTACGAAACCCTGATCGTGGAGCTTTTTTAAAAGATTGTCAACAAACCAGTTACCACATAAGGAGTGATAGTACTCTACTTGGGGGACAGTCATTTAGATTTACTCTTCCCAGAAACCAACTACTAAGAATCTGCTTTTGAATATTGTATCGACCTAATCAGTGATTAATGTTTGTGTATTTCACTCCTCTAACAAGCAAAACAACTTACTATATACTATATATTTGAAGAATCAAACTTCAAATAACAAAATAATTATAATTGGGTCCAACAGCTAGCAAATTCTTCACTGCCATTTCAAATTGAATGTCGCTAACGTTTACAAACCTCAGTTCAAATGGTGATTAAATAATTCATCACGATTATGGAAGATAGAATTTTTCATTAAATTTGGGGTTGGCATTAGAAGTCTAAAATGGCTAGTAGCGTTAGGAGTGGACACAAAAATAAACTTTCATTCATGTTATTATACAAAGCAAATACCTTGATTGCTTGCTCCCCAAAATTGTATTTCAATTAGTAGACGAAATTCGATTAGCGAGTGGTAAACCCTTTTCGCGGTATGGAAACTTAACTTATTTATAAACTACTCACTGCATAACTTCCGGAGGAAATCTTACTCTCAAGGTGTCTGATAGGTTCATTTAATTTCAGCCTATTGCCCATAAAGATGCCAATAAGTTTTATATTTAATTTGTTTTGTTCACTAAAAGTCCAACAGACAAGCATTTAAATGATACCATATTTGTTTTCAAATAGGTTATTTCTGTTATATGTTGTTTATTGAGCTTCTCTATTCATTCCTAAGGTGACATTGAGAAACAAGATCAATGTCAACGCTGACTTATGCTGAATCGACATCCAGCGATACGCAGTTCTCCAAAACGACGACACAAAGGCTCTTTATTTTCAAACTATGTCTTCATCTATTTTTCTATAAATACCGCCCGGGTGGCAAAATGAGTTAGTTATTCTCAGTTATAATTACAGTCATAATCAGTTACATTCAGAATTCGTAACTCTCGAGTTATAATTTTGTAATTTATAACTCAGGGTAATTCAGTACTGTATCCTCATTTTTCAAAATAAATAATTTTTAAAAACTTATATTTCCAAAGTGAGATACAACAATTCAATTAAACTTGGCTTATTGTTCTTTTTCACAATATTGTTGTATCATCCGCGGAAAAAGTGAAACTACCAGGTATATTAATCATAGTGATATTATTTCAAAAGTTTTGTCAGATTTTATAAGTCTACTTCAAAGTGTAATATATCAGTGAATACATATTCAATTTGATTGAAATGAGTGTCACTTAAATAAGTGCATTTTTACCAACGTAACACAAGTCGAGTAATTCCATCAGCATAAAAATTGGATGCTCGAATGCCGTTTTTGCCTGATCTTGATTGGCGATGGTTCTATCCATGAAAAAGTTATGGAAGTGCTTGGGAAAATGTTAGTTGGTTGGCGAGAGGTCTGGGGAGTATAGTGGGTGAGGCAGAACTTCGACGCTCAATTCGTTTCATTTCCGGACTGTGATTTGTGAAATGTGCGGACGGGCGTTGTCGGACATCTTTTGTTGACTACTGACGCAATTTTCGCAACATTTCGTCGATTTCCTCGCAATAGGACTCTGCTGTGATGGTTTGACCCGGTTTCAGAAAATTATAGTATATCACCTCAGCTGCTGACTACCATGGTATTTTCTTGTTGGGTTCTTGCCTTTGGGAAGAGCGTGGGTGACTCATCGGTGTGCAACCACTGTCCTGAACGTCTCCAGTTGTAGAGGATCCATTTTTCATCACATGTCACACATAGTTTTGGATGTGCAAAAGCAAAGAAAAACAGACCTCGAAACATGACAATTTCTATTGATCGTGAGGCACAAACTTTTCGAGGTTTCTGACCTTTCCAATACGTTTGAAACCATCAAAAACCGCATGGGAGCTGACGCCCAGTTCTTCCACCACCCTAAGCACTGTTTGTGATGGGTGAATCTCCACCAAGGTCCTCAATTCCTCGTCCTGGGTTATGGTAGTTCAACCACTTTGGTGCTCATCTACGAGACAATGTCGAACAGTGCGTTCACTGGACAGTATTATTGCTAAATGCCTGGCTAATTTTTAGGGGTTTTTCGACGTACTTTTGTTCAATTATAATTGGTAGAGAAAAATTGTCCAAAAGTCGCTCAACGACATCATATGGTAATAAGCTGTAAAAAGCCTCAAAAAAATTAAATTTGAAAAAAAATGAACACCACCAATGTATAGAGTACAAAATTCTCTGTTGATTAGTAAGGAATAGTGTGTGTAAAGTCAATTCAAGTGGCGGGATCCCAGGTTAAGTGCCCTGAGTTGAAATCTTCCCCACTAACCGTGTGGGGAAGATTTCAACTCAGAACACAACTGTGTGCAAAACATCCCATCTCGTCCATCCACCCACGCTCCTCCGGAGCGGACCTCAACTTACTGATGGGCATTTCAGCAAGATTGACATCCGACCTTCTTTGGTCGAAAGTCAGCTTCTAGATGCTTTTACTTTCTGATCTGTTGAATTGTTTGATCATGACTTTCCAAACTGAATTATTGCATAGGGTTCCCAAAAACTAACCGGAGACGAGTGTCGTATTAGTCGCGAGCAAGTGATGGTTCTCAGTGAATCTGAAAATGGGATTAATTCAAAGTCTGGTTGAGAAATTTCTATACTTACCGGAGCCGCCTGACGGCGACTCTCGGGGGTGATCTTTGGTTCTGCTTCGTTGGCCTTCTGTGTTTGTCCCTCTCTCGGAATCTGGGGTCATCCCTGTTTAGTGCGTTATGTAGGTCGCTTAGCGCTGGGTTGTCGTGCGCTCGAATTCTGTCAAACGTGTGTCCTCTGCGTGTTTCCTCATGTATGCGTCCACGTAGTGTATGTTCAGGTCTAGATCCCGTTATATGTACCTATTCGGTACAAATCTTGGAGCGTTTACG